>CM077158.1:9395071-9682940 GCA_039583875.1 Platanthera guangdongensis
ATATGCGGCCTAGGTATGTGAAAACGTACTTGGAATGATCCCAACTATGAGTAAAAAAAAAAAAAAAAAAAATGTGGTTGAGCATCATAGTGATATGTGGGCCCGGGTAATGTGCACTTATACTTTGAATGATCCCTACTATAAAAAAAAATTGTTAAAGAATAAATATTGTTAGACCCCATAATACGGTGAAGTACTAAGACTACTAACTAGGGAATGTCATTTCATTATCAAGGTTATCCATAAATTTTTAACCAAGCAAGTTTATCCTATTTTCAATTGAACTACTAACTCATTGTATGCTAAATCGAGCTTAGCCTATTCTTATCTTTTCCACTAAATGCTGAGGTTCAATGAAAAAATTGCATGAGAGTAAATTACTTTTAAGAAAAGCACGCAACCGCACTAAGTTACTTATTTGAGCATTATCTTCTATCTAACTAATGAATTTGTGAATTTGGAGCTCTTGTTGTTTCTAAGCCTATCAGTTAGTAAAGTGAATTTCTGGAGTAAGCTTTGATTAAGTTATTTTACAAGAAGGATCATTTGAATTTGCATCTTGATAGTATATCTTCATCCAATCCATTGATTTGAATTATCTTTGCTAGGGACTAGCAAAGTTGCAAGTGTGGAGGTGTGATAACTTCTCAAATTGAAGTTATCTAGTCCCCTAGTTTTTACATAATCGTTGTGATAAATGAGAAGAAATGACTTAAATTAGTATAAATTCCCTAAATTTAATAGTCATGTTATTCACGCTTAATTAACATATTTTGATTATGTTTTTCTTATTAGAAATGACGTAAAAATCCGAACCGGCAAAGTAAGTGCAGGAATTGTATTTTGGCTGTGCATTGTTACAGAAAACCTGAAGCAGTTGTTGTAACAATTCTGGGCGTTTTTTTAAAATTCCGAATTTTCGAATTTTGCGCCAAAACGAAATATGAAAGAAGGCATCTATTGGAAAGTGGCTGCTCGTTTTTAAGGGGGGATTTTCATCCCTAAAGGACACGAAATTGGAGAGAAAAAAAGGGAGACATTGGAGGCCATCATCTTGGAGAAGAAGAGATAGAACGGCTAGGGTTTGGACGCACTTGCAAGAAGGAAGAAAGGTCTAAGCGAGATCTACAAAGCTATTCCCCTGCAACATTAAACTCATTAAACATGTTTTAAGACTTTCTTTGTTGTGTTGTTTCATTCCTCTAGCATGAACTAATTTCATAAGTCTTGTATGTGAGGAGTAACTTGTGTTTTTGTTATGTTTTGCGATGTTAATCCTTCCCTCTATGAATGGTTGAAAACTATTTATTTTCTTGGATCTATATTTATTTCATGGAATGTTTGGATAAGTGTTCTTCTTCTAGATTCGTAACAAGATTCGAGAGAGGAGTTACGTTGTTTAGGGTTGAATCCTCTCTTTTGGTGCGGCGAGATTCGAGAGATGAGTCGTACAAATCTTTAACCAAAATTCCACTATCATACTTCGTCGCGAGATTCGAGAGAGAGTGACGAAGTGCAATATAGATTATGAAGATAGCGTTGAAAGAAGAGATTTCATTTCTCGCTAGCGAACTTTGAGTTGTGTGTGTATGTTATTCTCATTTCATCTAAGTTAGAGATAACTAGAGAAATTAGGGTAAATGGATTTCGAGATCGAGAGATAAAGAAATCTACTTTCAACTCGTCGCAGATAGTAATTAGCATTCATGAGGGTTTATTCTTAGAACTCATCACAAAAACAAGTGAAATCACATATGAGACTATTTTCGCCAATTTGATAAAGTCTCTAATTAAGTGTTATTTAGTTTTTAATTTTGTTATCTTTAATTTTTCTTAATCTAAATTCACCTTTGATCATTCACATTGGATTCACGGAAACGGTAGGCTAGTAATTACGAGCACTAACTTGCACTTCTCTAGGAACGATAACTCAAACTCATCATTATTACTTGATTCTACACGTGCACTTGCGTGATTACGTAGATCCATTTTGGCTACTTGTTGATTGTGCAGCACGGATATGAAATAGGGCATGAGTGTTGGAAACGTGACTAGGTCCTACTTACAATTCCAAGCTTACAAGACACCTCAACCCTCTCTACTCGTCACCCTACTATGCAAGTCGGCGAGAACAACTTCCTGCGAGATCAAAACCGGCGCGAGGTCCTCCTACACAAACCGGCGAGCACACTGCACTCTCGGCGAGATCTCCAGGCGGGAAGACCTTCTCGCGGCGAGTACAGCAGTCCTGCGAGATCTACTTCCCCACTTCCGGCGAGGTCAACCAGCGGTAACAATCAAACGGGCTCGACCACCACTTCCCACGCGACCACCACCGGTGAGAACAACCACTCAGGCGAGATCAACTGGCGAGTCCGCCCTGGCTTGCGGCTAGACCACTACACGCGCGAGTACTCAACCTGCGAGTACTTCCTCTCGCGGCGAGACCCCCCCCCCCCCACCAACCCGCGAGCTGCACCTCTTCCCGCGAGCTGGCACAAGCGAGATCACCACTTGAACCGCGAGCACTCAAGCCTGCCGGGCTAGCCTCTCTAACCGCCCGACACACTTCCTCTAGCGCTGCTGCGCTTTTCTCTCAAAACCGAAAACACAGAGAAGTGAGAATTTTTCTTCAATTCACAACAACTTTAAAATGAACTACAAGGGGCCTATTTATAGGCCAAGCAAAACAACCAAAACTCTCTCCTAATAAATGCAACTTCTCAACTAACCCATTTAAATACAACTCTCTTTGACATATATTAAATAATCATAACTAAGACATGATAACTCCAAAACATTGGGGCCCGGTCAACATGTCAATCCCAACAAAACTCCCCCTCAAACTTGGCAGCACATTCCGAGTTTGCCTTTAAGCCTTAGGAACGCCTCCACCTTCAATGCTTTTGTAAAGATGTCCGCGACCTGCTCTCCGGTAGGGCAATAAGCAACTTCCACCGTCTTTAGCTCCACCTGCTCGCGCGAGGAAGTGGTACCTCGTTTCAATGTGCTTGCTACGCCCGTGTAGCACTGGGTTCTTTGCGAGCTGGATGGCCGACATGTTATCCACAAACATGGTCGTTGGCCCATTCACTCCTTGATGTAGACTCTGTAGTATATTCCTTAGCCAAATGTCTTGGCAGGTACAAGCCGCCGCCGCAATGTACTCAGCCTCGCAAGATGATAGCGCTATCGTGGCTTGCTTCTTCAAGCTCCATGAGAACGCCCCCAGTTCCCATGTTGAAAGCATACCCGTAAGTGCTCTTCTGGTCATTCACATCCCCGTCGTAGTCACTGTCCGAGTAACCTACCAGCGTCAGCTCCTCTCTAGTTGAATACTTCAACCCATGGCCTCTTGTCCCATTTATATACCTCAGGATCCTCTTCGCCGCCGTGAAGTGGTCTTCCTTCGGTTCTTCCATATGTCTGCTCACCACCCTGACCACATACATGATGTTTGGTCAGGTGAAGGTCAAGTAGCGTAGACTCCCCACCAAGCTTTTGAATAAGGTGGGTCCACCGCCCCTTCCTTCGACTCCTTACTTAGCTTCATCCTGGATCTGCAGGAGTGGAGATAGGTTTGTTACTCTCCATCCTGAACTTCTTCAGTATCTCCTCAGCGTACTTCTTCTGAGAGATGAAGATGCCATTTTCACTTTGCTTCACCTCTACTCCCAAGAAGTAGCTTAGCTCTCCCAAGTCCGTCATCTCGAACTCCTTCTTCATCATTCCTCTGAACTCCTCGTACATCGCAGTGTTGTTGCATGTGAAGATCATGTCGTCTACGTATAGGCAGACAATCATCATGTCGTCATCCTATCCACCTTGGTGTAGAGTGCATATTCATGTGGACTCTTCTGATAGGCATGCTTCTACAAGTAAGCATTTATCCTTTCATTCCAGGCTCTAGCTCCCTGCTTTAGCCTGTACAGAGCCTTATCCAGCTTGCAGACTTTTCTTCTCCTGCCCCTTCACCACATATCCTGGAGGCTGCTCGATGTACACATCCACCTCCAGGTAGCCATTCAAGTAAGTAGAGACCACGTCCATCTGCATTATCTTCCACCCATGATGTGTTGCTAGCGTGATGATCAACCTGATGGTTTCTATCCGCGCCACTGGTGCAAAGACCTCATCATAGTTCACACCCTGGACTTGGCGGTAGCCCTTCACAACAAGTCTTGCTTTGTGTTTCTCCATGTCTCCATCTTTATTCTTCTTCACCTTATACACCCACTTCACCGAGAGGGGTTTGTGGCCTGTAGGTAGATCCACTAGCTTCCAGGTGTCATTCTTCTTGATGGAGGCTATCTCCTCATCCATCGCCTTTCTCCAAGTTTTTTCTTGCGGCTTCTTCGTAAGAGTACGGCTCCATTTGCAAACAAACAGTATAAAGAAAAATTGTTATGAGTTGGAATCGTCTCTTCATAGATCTCCTCCAACCTCCTTGTCCGAGGATGAGGACGATCATCCTTGGTTCCGCTGGTGCATGCTCCACCAGATCTTCCTCTGCTCGTATTTGCTCCACTTGAGTAAGGGGTGAGAACTCCCCCTGACTCCCTACTGGGTGGTGATGGTGGCTCAGCTCCATCCATCTCAGCTTCATCTCCCTGACCACCCTCTTCTTCATCATCATCGAAGAACATCCCCTTGATGTTCCTCACCTCTTCATCCCAGCTCCAGCAGCTGTCTTCCTCAAACACCACATCCCTTGAGATGATGGCCTTCTCCGTCACCGGGTTGTACAACTTGTACGTCTTGCTCGCAGGAGCGTAGCCTACGAAGATGCACTTCTCGCTCCGGTCATCCAGCTTCCTTCTCCTCTGGTCCGGGACATGGGCATAAGCCACACACCCGAAGACCCTTAGGTGCTTCATGCTTGGCTTCCACCCACACCACGCTTCGAACGGCATCTTGAACTTCACACTCTTTGTTGGGCAACGGTTCAGTAAGTACACTGCCACATGTTGAAATTTGTGAAGTAGAAGTGGGTGATGGGCAGGCCGGGAAGCCTGTGCGGACTGTGTCCGCGCCTGGGCGGACTGCTGTCTGCGGACAGGGTGTTGCTGTCTTGGTGGCTTGGCTGATTGTTAGGCGGTCCCGCGGCCTATGCGGACTGTGTCCGCGGCCTGGGCGGACTGCTATCTGCGGACAGGGTGTTGGCTGTCTGGCTTGGCTGCTTGAGGAGCAGCCTGCACAGATAGAGGTTTGCGGGTTGTAGGTTGTGCTCTGTTCAGCGGCCTTGTGTGGTGCAAGCTTATGCTAACCAGCGGGTTGTGTGCCTTATCCGCAGGGCTTGCGGACTGACGAGTCCGCGGTGTCCGCTGTTGCGGACTGGCCTTGGTGTTCGGCTGTGGCCCTTGCCGAGCTCAAGTGGTGCAGCGCGTTCTGCTGTGGAGTACTGTGCGGACTGGTGTTTGCAGTCCGGCAGGTGGCCTTTGCGGAGAGCTATTTGGGTAGAGCTTGCGTACTCTGACCTTTCAGTGTTTTGGTTTCTGCGGTGTCCGCATCTGTGTGGACGGTGCTTTGCTGCTTGCCGAGCTCTGCGGATGGTCTCCTGAGTCCGCATGATATGGTATTGCGGACTATTACAGCTTATGTTGCGGGGGTGTCCGCGTGCTGTATTGGCTGGCAGTCTAGCTCTGTTGCCTTGGGCGGACTGGCTTTGTGCCAGTGATAGGCAGATCGCAGCATGTGAGTCCGCATAGAGGCAGACTGGACTTTTCTAGTCTGGCTCCTGGAGGGTTGGTTTGGCCAAGTCCACGCGGACTTGGCGGACTGGTTTGGGTTAGCGTGCGGGCTAGGCGGTGACGCTATTCACTAGGGTGGTGACCACACTCCTCACCTCGCCTATAAATAGGACCCCCAGACACGTCTATAGTAACGGAGTGAACAGTAAGTTGGGCTTGGGCAAGTGTTGTGGTCTGCGGTTTTCTGTCCGCGCGGGTTGAGTAGTGCTGACGGTGTGCTGTGTGCAGGTCGCGCGGCTAGCTTCAAGGAGCCAGGAGTTGGGCGTTGAAGTGTGCGGTCTCTGAGGTCTCAGCTGGTCGCTTCTGCGGCTTGTCAGTTTTCTGCTTCAGCTTGATCAAGTTCCAATAACTTGTCCGCCAGTTTCAAGCGGGTAGGCGGTCTGTTCCTCTGTTCTTCAGCAGGCAGCGAATAACAATGTGTCCGTGCGACCTCGCGGTCTCGGAGGACTCCGTGTGCTATTCCGCTTGTAGCAGTTGCAGCTTGGGCGGCTTGGGCGACCTTGGCGGACGAGGCGGTCTCGGCGGTCTCCAGTGCTGTCCGCCCGGCTTGTTTTGTTCTTTCTGTTTGTAGCTTGTGTACTAGAGAAATCATGTCTCGCTACGTATACCTCGCCTTGTAAAGAAGTATGAATGAATAAAAGACCTGCTTGTGCTTCCATTTGTGGTTGGTGTTAAACTTGTTCCTTGGGTTTTCCGCATGATCAAAGTGTGAACTGGGTAGTGCTGAGAATATTAATTTGGCTTTAGGCTACCTTGCTGACCACTTTGAGAAAATTTAACATGGTATCAGAGGGAGGTTCAGTTGCTTGAGCGGTGTTCGACCAGTGTTGTTACTCTGTGCTTGAGTGGTGATCAACCTGTGTTGGTGCTCTGTGCTTTTGGAAGTTTGCGTAACCAACGGTTGTTGCAATGGAAGTGAGCTATGCAAGAGGTCTTGGCATTGAACTCTTAACGCTGACTAACTTCAAGAAGTGGAAGTCGTGCATAAAGAGTTACCTTCTTGGTGAGGAGCTATGAGAGGTCGTCGGTGGTGACGACAGACAGGAAGTGACTGCTGGTTTCGGAACTGCTGAGCTGGTGAGGCTCTGGAGAAAAACAAATGCTAAGACGGAGTTTGTTCTCAAGAGAGCTGTTTCACCAGAACTGTTTGATCACATCATTGGATGTAAGTCTGCTGCTGATATTTGGACAACCATTGATGAGTTATTCAATAGGAAGAATGTGGCTAGACTTCAGTTTCTGGAGAATGAGTTGGCTAGGATAACTCAAGAAGACCTGACTATCTCTAAATACTTCTTGAAGATGAAGAGTCTGTGTGCAGAGATATCAGCGCTTGATCCTGATGAGCCTATCTCTGAGGCCAAGTTGAAAATATACATAATCCGTGGATTGCAGAAGGAGTATGTTGCTTTTGTGACATCAGTTCAAGGCTGAGCTACTCAAACATCTTTGTTGGAGCTTGAGAATCTGCTTGCTTCACAGGAAAGCTTGGCAAGGCAGATGGCTGGAGTCACTGTCTCTGAGGAGAGCAATGAAGCACTCTTCACGGGCAAGAAGAAGAAGAGATGGGAAGGGAAGAAGAAGCAAGTCACTGCTGAGAATGCCTTCAACTTCTTACCAGGCAGAGAGGAGCACTGCTCCTAAGAAGGACTGGAAGAAGAACCCTAAGTTCTACAGGTGTCATCAGCGAGGACACTTCAAGCGGGACTGCAAGTTCAAACTGCAACCTGGCATGTTGCTGGCAAAGAAGAAGCTTGCTCTAAGAGTGAGGAAGTTGAATGGGGCGGAGCCTTCATGACGGGCACTTGTGTTTGTGCCTTGTCCATTGTCGACTTCAATGATGATTGGATCGTGGACTCTGGGTGTGGTCATCACCTCACCGGAGACAAGTCGAAGTTCTCTTCTCTGCAAGCCTACTCAGGCAATGATGTTATTATCACTGCTGATAATACTGTTTATGCAGTTGAGAATGAGGGTGTTGTGTCTTTGGGTAGTGATAAGGGGTCACTCACGTTAAGAAGTGTGTATCACGTACCGGGCATGAAGAAGAACATCTTCTCGGTGACCAATGTGGTAGACGCGGTTATCACGTTCTGTTTGGGCCAACATAAGTGAAGTTCCTTCGCAACGTATCAACGGTTAAGGCTGATGTTGCTCATGTAGGGAGGAGAGTGAAGAACTTGTTTGTTCTTGCTACTAACACTTATGTTGATCAGATGAGAGCTAACGATAGCGCGGCTATATGACATGAAAGTCTGAGACATGTAGGAATGGAGAAATTGAAGGTTATGGCTAACATAAGCCTTGTAAGAGGCTTGCCTAAGCTTTCTTCATTTGGTGACGGTCACGTTTGCGCGGGTTGTCAGTACGGCAAGGCTCATCGCCTTTCGTTTGATAAATCTCAAACGAGAGCAAGAGATCATTGGAGTGCATCCATGGAGACTTGATGGGACCAACCATCACTGCCAGCCTTGGTGGGAGCAGATACATGCTGGTTCTGATTGATGACTACTCAAGATACACTTGAGTATATTTCTAGAAGGAGAAGCCTAGTGTGGAACACCTTCGGGTGTTCGGTTCAACTTGCTATGTGCATATCCCGGATGCTTCACGGACTAAGCTGGATGCAAAGGCAAGGAAGCTTGTCTTTGTTGGCTACGATGAGCGTAAGAAGGGATGGAAATGCATGGATCCTGCGATGAAGAAGTTCGTTGTGTCTAGAGATGTTGTCTTTGACGAGCTAACGTCGTATGGAGGTGGCTCGGTTGAGCTAACCAGAAGCAAGGTTGATGAAGAACCGGTGGTGGCTGCTGAAGGCCTGGAAGAGGAGCTTGTTATTTCACCAGCAGCTCCTGTTGCTTCAAATTCTGGTGCTGAGGCTTCTGGCTCAGGAAGCAGGGGGAGCATTGCTCAAAGCTTGCCTGAAGGTGCTGCTGAGCCTGAAGAAGCAACGGAGGTAGTAAGCAAGGAGCAGACCCTTTGGAGATCGAAGAGGGTTATTAAGCCACCGGCTCGGTACTGTGATGGGAATGCAGTGAGCTTTGTCTCCTGCTTCTTTGCAGGTCCTCTGGATGAGCGAGAGCCTCCAAACTTTAATGAGGCCACTGGAGTCAAGGAGTGGGATGATGTCATGAAGGAAGAGATTGCTGCTCTCTCAAGAAGAATGAAACATGAGATCTTATGCCCAAGTTGATGACATTACTCCAGTGACTTGCAAGTGGGTATATAAGTTGAAGAAGAAGGCTGATTGGAGCATTGATAGGTTCAAAGCTCGCCTGGTTGCTCGAGGATTCTCATAACAGTATGGAGAAGACTATGAGGAGACTTTTAGTTCGTTGTAAAGATGACTTCAGTTAGAGTGGTGATCGCCTTAGCTGCTAGCAAGGGATGGAGGATGTGGCAGCTTGATGTGAAGAATGCTTTTCTTTACGGAGAGATTGACAAAGACATCTTCATGGATCAGCCACTTGGTTTTGTTTCTGAAGATCATCCGGACTATGTCTGTAAGCTCAGGAAGGCTCTCTATGGTTGAAGCAAGCTCCTAGAGCTTGGTATGGGAAGATAGCAGAGTATTTGCAATTCTGCGGGTATCTTGCTTCTAACTCAGATTCTAGCTTGTTCGTCAGAAGAAGGGGGAGCTTCAAGTCTTGGTCCTACTGTATGTGGATGACATGATTGTCACAGGGAATTCGGAGGAGGAAGTAGCATGGCTCAGGGCTGAGCTTGCTATACGCTTTGAGATGAAAGACTTGGGGGAGCTTCATCACTTTCTCGGTCTTGAAGTGGAGAGGAAGGAGTGCAGTATTCTCATTTGCCAAAAGGGTTATGCGGATCGCATTGTAAGTCGATTCGGCATGGGCGAAGGGAAGTGTTTCTCTACTCCACTAGAACATGGGCTGAAGCTTCGACGAGATGAAGGAAGGATTCTTCCTGATCCCTTGGTGTTCAGGGCTCTTGTAGGGAGTTTGATCTACCTGATGATTAAAAGGCCAGACATTGCTTATGCTGTTTGTAACACCCCCTATCCGTCGCATATCATATAGCAGTAGGTCCGGCCGGGGCCCGACGCCATATACCACGGACAGACCGGGTGGTTACTTATGGAAACCATCCAACCAATCTCAACGTCCTACACAGAGCATTCTAGCGGAAGCAGTTTATAAAAGTTGTAAACAAGAACCCAGCATTAAGCACGAATGTCCACTAGTACAAAGTAGGAATGTTATACAAAATACCCAAAACCGAGCTTAAGGCCTTACAAAATGTTTCACTTGAATATTACATGTTTTACAAACCACGGCACGCAGGCCGGTCATACATGAATAAAGCAGTAAACACTTCTATTTGGGCCTTCGAGGGCCAGCTTCGCAAAAAGGGCTTTAGCCCGCTATTGACCGCTTGGTCCAGCTCCACCTGCAAGCAACAACACCCACCGCACGGTGGCAAAATAAGCAACGGTCAGCAATGCTGACCAAATTATAACGATCCCGCCCCCAACTCGGGCGGCGATGCTCCTTCCTGCATTTCATTAGCATAAGCGAGCAATTTATATAACCATAGCCATTTCATCACAGGCGTTGGCTCGCACGGCCACACGCCCCGTGCACTCAGGGCACATTCTCGGTGAACCGGTCGATGTCACGTCAATTAAAGCCATTAACATTCCGGACTCACCACCGCCACTTAGACGGCCAAACCTATGAGCAATTTGTTTTCTTTGGCATGGGTCACGTCAATTTAAGCATTGACCGCCGAAGACTCTCATCTATGCCAACGGCGAGTGCCACGTAACCTTAGGTCTCTCTAACCCGAACGACATAGAGCGGGTACGGTTCCATCTAACCCGTGCTCACATCGCAACGGCAATTTAAGCCATTTGCGCGGGTCAAACTTCCACCGAGTCTCATTCTAACACAAGTCACATAACCCGTTATGTTCAAGTTGGCTCTCAGGCCACCAAGTTGGCAAGATCTCGTATCCGCCCAGTTTTCCGGGTGCACCTTTGGGTTAGTCCCCAAGGCTCCCTGCTGCAATCTACCGCGTAGAAAACCCGAAAAACAACCAATAGCACGGAGTCTTCTCCGGCATTTATGCAATGCAACATCACTGATCCAGACCAACATGTCCGGGTAGGCTTCACACATCATGCCTATGTCCGTTCTCGCATACGGACTCTAAACAACGGGGACTTCACATATCTACCCGAAGGAACGCCTCCAACTCTCGGCAAACTCGCGAGAGCGGGCTTCCTATGCAAAGAAAGAGAGCGACTCATGCTCAAGTTGAGGATCGTTACCCTTGAGTTCCTCTTTGGCGCCATTGAAAAGTATCCGGATGGAAATCACCGCACTTGCGTTGCCTCCGTGGATCCGGAGTCGGCTTGCGATTCGGAGCTCCGAAGCTCCTCCAATGGCGGATCTAGCTCCTTCTTCTTCCCTTAGCTTTTCTCTTTCTCTAAGGATTTGGAAAGAGAACAAGTGAAGAAAAGTAAGGGTTTTCTAAGTCAAAACCCGGGTATATCCCTTCAGGAACAACCCCCAGCCGTTGGATCTTCAGTCAAAGAAATGAACGGCTTCGATTCGGGGCTGAAATGACCAATCTGGACCAAACACGGCCTGGCACACGCCCGTGTCCAGGGCCGTGTGCCTCATTCGCCGTCAAAATCGAATCACCTGGAACCTCACACGGGTATCGAACACGCCCGTGTTCGAGCTGACACGCCCGTGTTCCACCTGACACGGCCGTGTAGCCGGCCGTGTACCCCATGATTTTTCGTCGTTTTCAACCCGAGCACTGCACGGGTTCTAGGACACGCCCGTGTCCTTGCCCGTGTCACCTTGACACGCCTGGGCTCCAGGCCGTGTACACGGTCTCGACACTTCGCGGCTAAGTGTCGACACGGGTCGACACGCCCTGCGACACGCCCGTGTCGCAGGCCGTGTGCCATGTCTCGACACATTGTCGACACCAAAGTGTCGACTTCGCGGGACGAGTGTCGACACGGGTTGACACGCCCTGCGACACGCCCATGTCGCAGGTCGTGTACCATGTCTCGACACAACGTCAAAGCTCAGTGTCGACTTCGCGGCTAAGTGTCGACACGGGTCGACACGCCCTGCGACACGCCCGTATCGCAGGCCGTGTGCCCAGTCTCGACACAATGTCGAGACCAAAGTGTCGACTTCCCGCCTTAGTGTCGACACAGGCTTGACACGCCCTGGGACCCGCCCGTGTCCCAGGCCGTGTGCCTGCAGCCAGAACTCAAACTGGCCCAAAACGTCCCCCTTTGCTCCTTTGAGTTTCGGGGTGTTACACTGTTGGCCGAGTAAGTCGGTTTATGGCTGAACCAAGAAAATCTCATCTGGTAGCGGCAAAGCATATCTTGAAGTATATCAAGTCAACTTCTGATATGGGACTCCTCTATAGTAGTGATGCGGACTTTGCTTTGCTTGGATACACGGACACTGACTATGGTGGTGACTCGGACGATCGGAGATCAACTTCGGGTTATGTTTTCACTTGTGGTTCAGCTGGTATTTCGTGGTGTAGCAAGAAGCAGGATTCTGTGTCCGTGTCTACTACGAAAGCTGAGTATAAGGCTTCGGCCTTGGCTGCTCGGGAAGCCATATGATTGCGGAGGCTTGTAGAGGATGTTCATGAAGAAGTACAAGGGCCTACCTTACTCCGGGGTGACAATGAGAGTGCTCTCAAACTGGTAAACAATCCAGTGTGTCACGCAAGAACCAAGCATATTAAGATTGCACACCACTTCATAAGGGAGAGGGTGTTGGAGGGATCTCTTCTGGTCGGGCATGTTCGGAGTGAAGATAATCTTGCTGACATCTTCACGAAGCCGCTATCGAAGGGGCCTTTTCAGTGGTTACGTAGCTTGCTGGGCTTGATCACCACTTCTCACTTCAAGGGGGAGTGTTGAAATTTGTGAAGTGAAAGTGGGTAATGGGCAGGCCGGGCGGCCTGTGCGGACTGTGTCCGCGGCCTGGGCGGACTGCTGTCTGCGGACAGGTTGTTGGCTGTCTTGGTGGCTTGGCTGATTGTTAGGCAGTCTGAGCGGCCTGTGCGGACTGTGTCCGCGGCCTGGGCGGACTGCTGTCTGCGGACAGGGTGTTGGCTGTCTGGCTTGGCTGCTTGAGGAGCAGCCTGTACGGACAGAGGTTTGCGGGTTGTAGGCTGTGCTCTATTCATCGGCCTTGTGTGGTGCAAGCTTGTGCTAACCAGCGAGTTGTGTGCCTTATCCGTGGGAGGCTTGCAGACTGACGAGTCCGCGGTGTCCGCTGTTGCGGACTGGCCTTGGTGTTCGGCTGTGGCCCTTGCCGAGCTCAAGTGGTGCAGTGACGTTCTGCTATGGAGGACTGCGCGGACTGGTGTTTGGAGTCCGGCAGGTGGCCTTTGCGGAGAGCTGTTTGGGTAGAGCTTGCGTACTCTGACCTTTTCAGTGTTTTGGTGTCCGCGGTGTCCGCATCTGTGTGGACGGTGCTTTGCTGCTTGCCGAGCTCTGCGGATGGTCTCCTGAGTCCGCATGATATGGTATTGCGGACTGTTGCAGCTTATGTTGTGGGGGTGTCTGCGTGCTGTATTGGCTGGCGGTCTAGCTCTATTGCCTTGGGCGGACTGGCTTGTGCCAGTGATAGGCAAATCAGCAGCATGTGAGTCCGCATAGAGGCGGACTGGCCTTTTATAGTCTGGCTCCTGGAGGGTTGGTTTGGCCAAGTCCACCACGGACTTGGCGGACTAGTTTGGGTTAGTGCGCGGGCTGGGCGGTGTCGCTATTCACTAGGGTGGTGACCACACTCCTCACCTCACCTCGCATATAAATAAGACCCCCCGCACATCTACAGTAACAGAGTGAACAGTAAGTTGGGCTTGGGCAAGTGTTGCGGTCTGCGGTTTTCTGTCCGCGCGGGTTGAGTAGTGCTGACGGTGTGCTGTGTGCAGGTCGCGCGGCTAGATTCAAGGAGCTAGGAGTTGGGCATTGAAGTGTGCGGTCTCTGCGGTCTCAACTGGTCGCTTTTGCGGCGTGTCAGTTTTCTGCTTCAGCTTGATCAAGTTCCAATAACTTGTCCGCCGGTTTCAGGCGGATAGGCGGTCTGTTCCTCTGTTCTTCAGCAGGCAGCGAATAACGGTGTGTCCGCGCGACCTCGTGGTCTCGGCGGACTCCGTGTGTTATTCGGCTTGTAGCAGTTGCAACTTGGGCGGCTTGGGCGATCTTGGCTGACGAGGCGGTCTCGGCGGTCTCCAGTGCTGCCCCCCGGCTTGTTTTGTTCTTTCTGTTTGTAGCTTGTGTACTGGCGAAATCATGTCTCGCTACGTATACCTCGTCTTGTAAAGAAGTGTGAATGAATAAAAGACCTGCTTGTGCTTTCATTTGTGGTTGGTGTTAAACTTGTTCCTTGAGTTTTCTGCATGATCAAAGTGTGAACTGGGTAGTGCTGAGAATATTAATTTGGATTTAGGCTACCTTGCTGACCACTTTGAGAAAATTTAACACCACCTGTACTGCCTCCGCCCAATACTTCTTAGGCAACCCCTTGCCTTTCACCATACTCCTCGCCATATTCATGATGGTAAGGTTCTTTCTCTCTGTCACTCCGTTTTGCTGTGGTGAATATGCCGCCGTCAGCTGGCGAGATATCCCCCACTGCTTGCAAAACTCATCAAACAGCCTCGAGGTGTACTCCCCACATCTATCTGTCCTGAGCACCTTCAGTGGTTTCTCACTCTCCTTCGCAGTCATTGCCTTGAACTCCCTGAATTTGTCAAGCGCCTCGGCCTTCTCTCTCAGAAAGTACACCCAACACTTCCGACTGTAGTCATCCGTGAAGGTAATGTAGTATCTGCTGCCTCCAACTGAAGTCGTCTCAAACGGACCTGCTATGTCCGAATGAACTAGCTCCAACTGCCTTGTCGCCCTTCGGGACTTTCCACCCTCGAACATTTCTCTCTTCTGCTTTCCTTTGGTACATGCTTCACATACCCTCTGAGGAGTGAGATAGTAACTTCAGGCCTGTGAACCCCAGATGGCCCATCCGGTGGTGCCACAACCATGCTTCCTCTTCTTCTCCTGTCTTCGCAAGACATGTCGTTTCCTTGGCATCCATACTTAGAGGAAAGAGGCGATTCATCACCATCTTCACTCTCACCACCTCTCTTCCTTGACTATCCTTCATAGCTAAGGTACTATCCCTTAACATGACACGATATCCCTTCTCTACTAGCTGCCCAAGACTTAGGATGTTACTACTCAAGACCGGCACATAGAATACATCTTTGATATGCACCTCCTTCCCATTCACCGTGACCGCTATCACTCACTCTTCCTTCCACAGATATCTTTGAGGCGTCGCCAAAGCTGACTTCACCACCGTTTTCTTCAAGGCTGGCGAACAGTTCCTTATCTCCACACATGTGGTTACTTGCGCCAGTGTCCAAGTACCACACTTCGTTCCTCCCTCCTGCAGCACCTTGGATGGTAAGGAACATCATCGGGTCGCCACCCGTATTACTTGCCTCAGCATAGTGGTTGGCTTCTCCCCCCTTCCTTGGAGCCCAACAATCATAGCTCATATGCCCGAACTTATTACAGTTGTAACATTGCATCTGGGACATATCTCCTCTTCCTCTTCCTTGACCTCTTCCTTGGCCTCTCCCTTGGCCTCTTCCTCTTCCTCCTCCATCGTGTCTCCAACCCTGAGGTTGCTCCGCCTCCTTTTGGTTATACTGATTTCTTCTGAAGTCTCTTCCACCTCTTCCTCCTCTACCTCTTCCTTGGTAGCCTCGGCCGCGCTGGCCTCCTCTTCCTGAGCTCTCTCCGAAGTTAAGCTGAGTCTGGAGTGCTTTCCCCAAGCCACTCGACTCCTCGTCATCTTGTAGCATACGGTACTCGTGGGCTTGCAGCGAGCCAACAAGTTCATCTACCGCCACCTCGGTGAGATCCTTCGACTCCTCAATGGCCACTACCACATGTCTGAATTTCTTGGACAAAGATCGCAGGAGCTTTTCCATGAAGCTAACATCATCTATTGTTTCCCCATTCCTCTTCATCTCATTTGTGAGCGTCCGTAGACGTGTCACGTAGTCACCAACCTTCTCCGAGTTTTGCATCCTCATCACCCCATACTGGGCTCGGAGGGATTGTAACTTAACCTTCTTTGCTTTATCAACTCCCTGCATGGAGCGTTGTAGTATCTCCCAAGCCTCCTTGGATGTCCCAGCATCTGAGATCTTCTCAAACGTCGCCTCATCAACTCCTTGGTACAATAGGAATAGGGCCTTTCTTGTCACGCTTCTTTGCTTCCCTCAACGTTGTCTTCTGAGCGTTTTAGTCAACGCTGCCTCCGCTTCAGCAGTAAGCATCTCGACACTCTCTTCAACTATTTCCCATAACTCTTTGGAGGCGAGTAGCACTCGCATTTGTATACGCCATTTCCATAATTCATTTGGTCAACTTGGGGACTTGCCCCGACATTCCACTTCCCATCTCCATCTCTCCTTGTCACTTAACCTTCCGAGCCAATTCCCAGGGGATACAACCTGGCTCTGATACCACTTGTTGGAAACGTGACTAGGTCCTACTTACAACTCCAAGCTTACAAAACACCTCAACCCTCTCTACTCGGCACCCTACTATGCAAGTCGGTGAGAACAACTTCCTGCGAGATCAAAACCGGCGCGAGGTCCTCCTACACAAACCGGCGAGCACACTGCACTCTCGGCGAGATCTCCAGGCGGGAAGACCTTCTCGCGGCGAGTACAACAGTCCTGCGAGATCTACTTCCCCACTTCCGGCGAGGTCAACCAGCGGTAACAATCAAACAGGCTCGACCACCACTTCCCACGCGACCACCACCGGTGAGAAAAATCACACAGGCGAGATCAACTGGCGAGTCCGCCCTGGCTTGCGGCTAGACCACTACGCACGCGAGTACTCAACTAGAGTACTTCCTCTCGCGGCGGAGACACCCCCCCCCCCACAAACCCGCGAGTTGCACCTCTTCCCGCGAGCTGGCACAGGCGAGATCACCACTTGAACCGCGAGCACTCAAGCCTCCCGGGCTAGCCTCTCTAACCGCCCGGCACACTTCCTCTAGCGCTGCTGCGCTTTTCTCTCAAAACCGAAAAACACAGAGAATGAGAGAATTTTCTTCTATTCACAGCAACTTTAAAATGAACTACAAGGGGTCTATTTATAGGCCAAGCAAAACAACAAAACTCTCTCCTAATAAATGCAACTTCTCACTAACTCATTTAAATACAACTCTCTTTCCCATATATTAAATAATCATAACTAAGACATGATAACTCCAAAACAGTGGGGCCCGGTCAACATGTCAACCCCAACAATGAGTCCTCAAGAGTGTCCATGCATTCTGCGCTGACCTGGCATCTTTTATGTAGTTAAAGATGGAGTCGGAAACAGCTTGGTGTATGAGCAGAAGTGCACGATAGTCTTTCATCATTTCTTCTCTGCTGTAATTGCAAACACCAATGTTTACAACTTCCCAAAGGTCTTGGGTGATGAAGAGGATTCTCATCTTACTGCACCAACAGTCATAATCTACCCCATCAAACTTGGGAACACTTATTTGGATATTATATGAGGTGGGAATGGTGATAGGTGATGAGCCCATTGTATGTATGTATGAGCAAAAACACTCTTCTTTGTGATGAATAATGTCCCTAGATCCAATGCTCAACCAGCATTAAGAACATCTACTTCCCCAAAGCTAGGCAAGCAACAAGGGGCTTCGGAGCATCATCTCAACCGACCAACAATTTATAGGAATGCATATCCATTTTGGTCCGACCGAATGTCAAATCGGGCGATAAATATGGAGACGATCTCTCTCCTCCTCCTCAAAATGTAGAGGAGAGAGAGAGTGAAAATGGAGGGCCACTATTTTATGTTATAATATATTTTTTATTTTTAAATATTTTAAATATTTAATTAATTAAATATATTATGTATTTTTAATATATTATTATTTTTAAATTAAAAAATGAAGATTTTAAGTATTTTGTTTGCTAAATTTATAGGTCGTACAATTTAATTTTGAGTCAACTAGCTAGGAATAAAGAGAAAAATTGCTCAATTTCGAGCCGACTCGATTCGATTTCGATCTGACTTGAAATCGAGTCATTTCGAGTCGAGTCAACTCGACTCGAAATCGATTTCGATTTGGAGTCGGGTCAAAATCACTCGAACTCGACTCGATATCAGCCCTAGTTCCAGCCATGTGGTTTTTCGCCCTTTTTGGATTTTTCATGTCAAAAACGTCTCTTGTCCATTGTCGTGGTTTTCTTTGACTGTTTGCGCACCTGGCTCAACTCCGAGTTAAGGCTGTTCAATTCTCCGCACTGGGGAAAAAGTCGGGTGACCCGCAACAGTTTGGCGCCGTCTGTGGGAAAATGTTCTCAAAAGCTCTAACAAGTTTCAGCATCCCACAAACTAGCAGCAATGAAGAAGGGAAACACGCGTACTACCAGCCACCTGACTCGCGAAGAGCCTAGTGATCAAACATCCAACGGCTTGCCCACAAGCGTTGTGCTATGCCTCAAGAAGATAACCACCACACTAACGCCTTCGGGGAAGGAATGGAAACAACAGATGAAAGACCATTATGCTCAAGCGCTTGCCCCGCCAAGAGACTTAGAATCTTCCAAGTCCCCAAAGGCATATCTTACGGTAGCAGATCAGTCATCATTCCCTTCAAGTCATGGCTCGCTCAACGGATTGCCCCGCGCTACGTGTCTTGCACGGACTCGTGGGGCACCGACCGCGAGAGGCATTACTCCCAACGGAGCACTTCTCCAACACGAACAAAGGAGTGAGGAGGAAAGGAACCCGAGTCTGACGTCCGGAGAAGGAGTAAAACACCTCCGTGGAACCTCGCAACCCGGGGAAACAACCACACTATCCACATTTTGCTCCGCCCGAAACTCCTCACACGAAGGCTCCGAGCGCCAAACAAGGCATTGCCAACTCGCTCAACGCCACGCTTTATAAAGGGGCCGCCATCACCATATCCTAAACATCGACAGGAGAATGCAGGTGCGTGATGAAGGAGTGTCACGCGAAGGCACTTGACTTGAGGGCTCTTCGCTTCCACATCACAGATATTATCCCGGGAGTTAAACCACCGCTGGTCGCAAGACAATTAGTGCCTGAAGACGCTTCCCATTCTATAGATCCCCTCACGGACGAGTTGTCTGGCGCTAGTAACTCCACACGTCTAGCACTACTCGATGGGATTCTCGAGCACGTGCAGGGACACTTTCGTGCAACGAAGGAGGCCACGACTCAGGAAGACAAAAAATGTACTCTCGAGGAAGTGTGAGGCATGATCAAGGAGGAGTATGGGCTTGGGGCACCAGGACACAGAAGTGCAACACCCCAGCCGCCACATCTCCCCTCTAGCTCTGCAGGTTCTGACACATCTTGTTCCACCCAGGATCAAATCCCCTGACTTCGAGACATTTGATGGGTCGGATGACCCCCTAGAGCATGTCAGTCTCTTTGAAGATATCATGCGCATCTACAACGCCCCATACCGGCTCTTGTGTCAAGTGTTCCCGACGACACTGAAGGGGGGAGCTCGCATCTGGTTCCATTCTCCGAAAGGGGGAAAAATCAAGAACTTCATCGAGTTA
Organism: Platanthera guangdongensis; assembly: GCA_039583875.1. Taxonomy (NCBI): domain Eukaryota; kingdom Viridiplantae; phylum Streptophyta; class Magnoliopsida; order Asparagales; family Orchidaceae; genus Platanthera; species Platanthera guangdongensis. The sequence goes on from CM077158.1 coordinate 9,414,487, forward strand.
ACCCAACTTTTTACGAATCAGTTCATCGTCAACCAGCGGATCGTTCCGGACCCCTCACACCTCGCAAGAATCTAGCAGACCGAGGGAGAATCACTCAAGGATTTCTTTCGCCGCTTCACCGCAGAGGCACATCTGATGTCGAAGGTAAACCCCAAGTTCCTGAGCGGAACCTTCCTCGGAGGGCTCAGGCTAGTAAAATTTCATTCCATGTTGATGAGCGAAACACCGCACGGCTACCGTGACCTCATGCATCGAGTCAAGGATCAAATCACAGTAGACGAAACAATCGAAGTGCATCGGATATGGTTCAAAGGGAAATTGAAAATGAAATGGGATCAGGAGTCGCTGCCAAGTCCTAGGGAAAGCCAAGAGCACCACGACAACTCCCGCCGAATCAGGGTCACCACCACGATCAAGCCTTAGCTCCCCTCACCACTTCACGAGCGGGAGTGCTGCCTGTCATCCGCGATCACCCCTTCCTTCAAAGGCCAAGAGCTCTTGCCCCCAACTCTGAAGATCAATCCAAGTACTGTAACTTCTACCAAGGACGCGAGTATGACACGGAGAGTTGCGCGCGACTGAAGACAGAAATCGAGCGATTTCATCGCCTGGGACTCCTTGGAATATCTCGACAAGACCAGAGACCTGAATCAACCAATCTCGAGAGAGCCCACATGGAGGCAATCCCCTAGGCGACCGTCCCCATGGAGGATTTATTCTCAGTCTATAAGACGTCTAAGGCATCTGACGTTTGTACGTGTATATCGTTTTTTAAACATCAATAAGAACCAAGTTTCTCATCTTACGCCCAAACCACAGAGTATTCCGATATCTCAAAGTGGAGACTTCGGTCTCTTCCAAACATAGTGTTCGGATATCCCAAAGTGGAGATTCTGACCTCTCCAAGCCGCACCGGTCCAAGTACATGGGAGCCCCAATCGGAGCTCGAGCAAAAGAAGCTCACGTGAGCACCGCGCGTAAGTGAGCGTGATGGCCCACACGTGGTAGTCCGCGCGCAGTAGCTCCGCCACAGCACAGCGCGCGCTGCCTACGCGCGGCAGCCCGCGCGTAGGAGCACTGTCGTGGCACCGCGCGTAGGAGCACTGTCGTGCGCACCGTTGCCTACGCGCGGCAGCCCGCACGCGGGCACACGCGCGCAGCAGTGCTGCCTCGGCACCGCGTGCCCGCGCGCGGCCTGCGCGGACCCAGGCCGCGCCACACGCAGCCGACGGGCCGTGCTCCATCCAACCGCGCGCCACCGGCGCGCTCCGCCAGTAGCCCTTGCTCAATTCTTCCATGACACTAGTGGGGATCTATTTGGTGAGGCCGGCGGAAATGTGAGCAGAACGGTAGACCGCAGACAAAAATATAAGGGGATGAGCTTCGTCGAAAATAATGATAAGCGGCGGCTTTTGGAACAACACTTATTGTTGCTTCGAACTCGGCCTCAATGTTCAGATTGAGAATGCATATGTCATTGGCTCATGGAAGTAGGAAAAATTTTTGGGTCGTCCACCCGGACCTAAAGGAAGGTCCGGGTGGTCAATAAAAAATATGGCAGCAGGTGGGTCCAACATGCCCATATTAACTGTGTATTGCGGACCCCACATAATTACATGCTCCGCCTCTTTCCCATGTGTGGGGAAATAGAGGAAGGTCAGGGCCTCAGACCCAATTTTTACTCTAGAAGTAGAGCTCACAAACGACGAACAAAGGTAGAATGAGAAGGACAATAGATTGTGAGCTAGGTGAGCTGATAGCCGACCTCAAACTCATCATAGAAATTAGCTCTTCGAGTTTTTGGTCTTCCCGCTTGAAATCAAACAAGGATCCTCTCCATTTCGTCAATTCATTTCACGGACAAGATGATTTGTTTTTGATCTGACGTGTTTTATTTTTCTCATCCTTATATATTTTTTTATTCAAAAAAACTTTGTCCACTACATATTTTTTTGGACTTATCTTGTCCGCTAAATATGAAATGGATCCTCTCCATTTCATTTAAAATCGACTAGAAAAATTGTGGTTATCTTGATTTTACGTGTGAGTTATGTTAATTTTAGGATATTTCTCCTTTATCCTCCTATTTTTTATAACTTTTTTTCTTCGTTTTAGTAGTTTAGAACTTCACTTTAGTTTGTACGTTCTCATTGCACGCTCGATCATTTCCGTCGAATAGTTAGAAATGCGCTGAAAATAAAGTTTTTGTCTTTTCGGTTCAATACTTACAAGTGCTTAGTTTTACACGAGTATGTGAAAAAATGAAACATAAGTAGAATCGAGAATTGAACCGCAGCGGAACCTTAACTTTTTGGTTCTCATTCGGCTTTATATCTTGGACACATGAGTCGGTTTCAATTCCCAAAATAAGAATTGAGCAATCAAGAATTGGATCTTGATTTTGGATGGAGCGGATTCAAATCTACAGAATTGTACCCAGATTGTGTTGTATTATTGGTTTGGATCCGAATCTGGATCTGACCCAGATCCAGACCCACTAGGCTTTAGGTTTTGATATATATAAAACATAGTTTTTCCCTACCTTCTCCCATGCGTGAGAAACTAAAACCAGCCGACCGAAACCAATAATACAAAAACGCGTCATTCCTCCCTTCTAGAAATGGTCGCACGGCATAGTGATAGTGGCTGGCATTGATGGCCGGCGGTGGTGCCGTTCATTTGCCAGAGAATTTATAACATTCAATAATAGTTCTGTTCAAAAATCCTCATCGGGCCGAGCGGGTCGGGCTTTTTGCCAATCGGGCTCAGCGCAGGCCCGGCCTGAGCCAAGCCGGGCTCGGGCCCCCTCTCAAAGAGAGGGACCTGATAAGGCCTTCAGGACGGGCTCGGGCCGGCCTGACTTCCAAATAGGCGGGATTTTAGTCCGGCCCAAATAGGCGGGATTTTAATCCCGCCCAAATAGGCGGGATTTTAATCCCGCATGGATTAGGGGGATTTTAATCCCGCCTAAATTCCGCCAGTGGTTCTTGATGGAAATCCCGCCAGGCGGCGGGATTTCCCGCTGGCCTGGGTGCCGAGCCCAGGCTAGGCCCGACGCCTGGGCTTTTCCCGTCCCGACCTGGGAAACCAGCTGATAATCTGATATGGGGCCCTGTAAGGCCTGCAATCCAGGCCATGACCCGGGCCGGGCCAGGCAGGCTCCCTGAGCTTGGGCTTTTTGAACACCTAAAATTAATCTATATAATTATTTTAAAAAGAAATATGAGAAGACTTTAAAAATCCATGCATTTAAAAGTAATTTGATAAGATTGGCCCCGATTTATAGCAAAAAAAAAACGAGCTATGAATTAAAGGATTCCCCTCTCCTCCCACTAGCGTCATGGAAGTTATATGTATAACTGCGGCACGTGCGATCAGTACATCGGATATGTGCGGTAATTACAAGCACCAGATAACAACCGCCACTCGGGATCCCGTGTGCGAAGCCACCCGTCACCAACAGGCGACAACGGTTGGCCCCCCACGGCCGACTGCCTCCCTCGGCCGCCCAAGCACAGGCAGCGTCGGTCGCGATCGGCTCCGCACGGGCCAGTCGCCCTCTCCGTCGAGGCCTCCCGAGGCGGCCTCGGTCGCGGCCGACCCCGCAAGGGCCGTTCGCCCTCTCTGCCGCTCCTCTGAGGCGGCCTCGGCCGCGGCTGGACCCGTGTTGGCCGGTCTCCCTCTCCGCTTAGGCCGCGGTCGGCCTCGCGATGGCCGATCTCCCTATCCGCAAAGGCCACCCGGGGTGGTCTCGGCCACGGCCGACCCGCAAGGGCTGGTCGCCCTCCCCGGTCGAGGTCGTCCAGGACGGCCTAGGCCTCGGCTGGCCGCACGAGGGCCGGTCTCCCTCTTTGCCGAAGTCCCCGGGGTGGCCGGCCGCGACCGGCCCCACCCAGCCACCCGCAACGGGAGGGTTGGCAACCATTGTCGCTGGTCTGGGGGTGTCGTTCTGCATAGGCGGGTCTCTTTGGCCCGAGGGTAGGATCAACATTTTCCTAAAATGGCGATTTTGGTGCCCAAAATTGAGCTCTCTCATTGGCCGGTCTGATAGTTATTAGGCAAATTACCGGACCTCCCCCATAGAAATTTATAAATACACCGGTTTTCACTTCATAATTTGGATAGCTTTTTCGGTTCGGGAATTCTCTAACCGCTTTCTCTTCCTCTCACTGTGTTCTCTCTCCCTCTCCCATATCTACTCTCTACAGGATTTCCTGTTGAACTATCCAGTTCACACTTTGATCGTGCGGAAGCCCAAGGAGCAAGTTTAACACCAAACACAAATGGAAGAACAAGCAGGTCTTATATTCATTCACACTTCTTTACAAGACGAGGTATACGTAGCGAGACATGATTTCGCTAGTACACAAGCTACAAACAGAAAGACCAAGACAAGCCGGGCGGACAGCACTGGAGACCGCCGAGACCGCCTCGTCCGCCAAGGTCGCCCAAGCCGCCCGAGTTGCAACTGCTACAAGCCGAATAGCACACGGAGTCCGCCGAGGCCCGCGAGGTCAAGCGAACACACCGTTATTCGCTGTCTGCTGAAGAACAGAGGAACAGACCGCCTACCCGCCTGAGACCGGCGGACAGGTTATTGGAACTTGATCAAGCTGAAGCAGAAAAACTGACAAGCTACAAAAGCGACCAGCTGAGACCGCAGAGACCGCACACTTCAATACCCAACTCCTGGCTCCTTGAAGCTAGCCGCGCAACCTGCACACAGCACACTGCCAGCACTACTCAACCCGCGCGGACAGAAAACCGCAAACCGCAACACTTGCCCTAGCCCAACTTATTGTTCACTCCGTTACTGTAGACGTGCCGGGGGGGGGGGGGGGGGGGTTCTATTTAAAGGCGAGGTGAGAAGTGTGGTCACCACCTTGGTGGATAGAATCACCACCCCAGCCCGCCCACTAGCAAAACCTTCGTCCGCTGAGTCCGCAAAGACAGCCGAATACCAAGAAAACCGCCAGAAGTAAGGCACCAAAGTTCACTACTGGGCGGTCTTGCACCAGACCTCCCACACTATGCAGACACGATACAGTCCGCACAGTCCGCACACATCAACACATGGACAGCCACAACTCCATCAGTGACAGTCCGCACATGCAAGAGGCAGTCTGCACAGCACAAGAGCAAAGCCTCTATCCGCCACAAGTCCACGACAAAGGCAGGGTTTAACAACAGTCCGCCCGTCGTCAACACGGACTTGGCGGATACAGCGGACACACTGGACTTGTCACAGAATGTGACCAAGTACAGTAAATCACCAAAAGCCTAACGCGAGCTCGGCGGACAAGGCTCAGTCCGCCAATCCACCAACGCAGATCGCCAAAACTCCTCCAGAGTTAAGGCAGAGTCCGCAAGTAATCCTCGCACAGCTGCCCCCGCGGACAGTCCGCCCGGCCAACTGCCGGACTCCGACATCAGTACGCGCAAACCTCCACAGCAGCTAACACCTGCTGTACCAACAGAGCTCGGCAAGGGCAACAGTCAAACTCCAAGGCCAGTCCGCCACAGCAGACACCGCGGACACGCCATTCCGCAAGCCTCCCGCGGATAGAGCACCGAATCCGCCGATTAACACAAGCTTGCAACACACAAGCCCGCTAAACAGAGCACTGCCTACAGCCCGCAAACCGCAGTCCGCTCAGTCCGATTCGCCAGGCCCGACACCCTTGGACATAGGCCAACCAGGCCGCACAACAGACCGAACAAGTCGTATATCAGGCCGCAGTCAGCAGTCCGCCCAGGCCGCGGCCTCAGTCCGCACAAGCCGCCTAGACCGCCCGGTCTGCCCATCACCCACTTCCACTTCACAAATTTCAACACTCCCCCTTGAAGTGAGAAGTGGTGATCAAGCCCAGCAAGCTACGTAACCGCTGAAAAGGCCACTTCGACAGCAACTTCGTGAAGATGTTAGCAAGATTATCTTCACTCCAAACATGCCCGACCAGAAGAGATCCCTCCAACACCCTCTCCTTTATGAAGTGGTGCGCGATCTCAGTATGTTTGGTCCTTGCGTGACACAGTGGATTGTTTACTAGTTTGAGAGCACTCTCATTGTCACCCCGGAGTAAAGTAGGCCCTTGCACTTCTTCATGAACATCCTCTACAAGCCTCCGCAACCAGATAGCTTCCCGAGCAGCCAAGGTCGAAGCCTTATACTCTGCTTCCGTAGTAGACACGGACACAGAATCCTGCTTCTTGCTACACCACGAAATACCAGCTGAACTACAAGTGAAAACATAACCCGAAATTGATTCGATCATCCGAGTCACCACCATAGTCAGCGTCTGTGTATCCAAGCAAGGCAAAGTCCGCATCCCTACTATAGAGGAGTCCATATCAGAAGTTGATTTGACATACTTCAAGATGTGTTTCGCCACTACCAGATGAGACTTCCTTGGTTCAGCCATAAATTGACTTACTCGATCAACAACAAAAGCAATGTCTGGCCTAGTAATCGTCAGGTAGATCAAACTCCCTACAAGAGCCCTGAACACCAAGGGATCAGGAAGAATCCTTCCTTCATCTCGTCGAAGCTTCAGCCCATGTTCTAGTGGAGTAGAGCAACACTTCCCTTCGCCCATGCCGAACCGACTTACAATGCGATCCACATATCCCTTCTGGCAAATGAGAATTCGGCACTCCTTCCTCTCCACTTCAAGACCGAGAAAGTGATAAAGCTCTCCAAGTCTTTCATCCCGAAGCGTATAGCAAGCTCAGCCCTGAACCTTGCTACTAACTCCTCCGAATTTCCTGTGATGATCATATCATCCACATACAGCAGGACCAAGACTTGAAGCTCCCTTCTTCTTGACGAACAAGATAGAATCCGAGTTGGAAGCAAGATAACCGCAGAATTGCAAATACTCTGTTATCTTCCCATACCAAGCTCTAGGAGCTTGCTTCAACCTGTAGAGGGCCTTCCTGAGCTTGCAGACATAGTCCGGATGATCTTCAGAAACAAATCAAGTGGCCGATCCATGAAGATGTCCTTGTCAACCTCTCCGTAAAGAAAGCATTCTTCACATCAAGCTGCCACATCCTCCATCCCTTGCTAGCAACCAAGACGATCCCCACTCTAACTGAAGTCATCTTTGCAACCGGACTAAATATCTCCTCATAGTCTTCTCCATACTACTGTGAGAATACTCGAGCAACCAGGCGAGCTTTGAACCTATCAATGCTCCTATCAGCCTTATTCTTCAACTTATATACCCACTTGCAAGTCACTGGAGTAATGCCAACAACCTTGGGCACAAGGTCCCAGGTTTCATTCTTCTTGAGAACAGCAATCTCTTCCTTCATGTCATCATCCCACTCCTTGACTCTAGTAGCCTCATTGAAGTTTGCAGGCTCTCGCTCATCCAGAGGACCTGCAAAAAAGCATGAGACAAAGCTCATTACATTCCCATCACAGTACCGAGCAGGTGGCTTAATAAACCTCTTCGATCTCCGAAGGGTCTGCTCCTTGCTTACTACCTCAGTTGCTCCTTCAGGCTCAGCACCACATTCAGCAAGCTTTGAGCAATGCTCCCCCTGCTTCCTGAGCCAAAAGCCTCAACACCAGATTTGAAGCAACAGGAGCTGCTGGTGAAACAGCAAGCTCCTCTTCCAGGCCTTCAGCAGCCACCTCTGCTCTTCATCAACCTTGCTTCCGGTTAGCTCAACTGAGCCTCCTCCATACGACGTCGGTTCATCAAAGACTACATCTCTTGATACAACAAACTTTCTCATCGCAGGGTCCATGCATTTCCATCCCTTCTTCCGCTCATCGTAGCCAATAAAGACAAGCTTCCTTGCCTTTGCATCAAGTTTGTTCTTGAAGCATCCGGGACATGCACATAGCAAGTTGATCCGAACACCCGAAGGTGTTCCACACTAGGCTTCTCCTTCAGCAACAGCTCAAAAGGAGTCTCCATATTGATCGGGCTAAGCGGCATCCAATTGAAGACGTAAGAAGCACAAGATATCCCCTCCGCCCAAAAAGACCTTGGAATGTCTTTCGCATGAAGCCAGCATTTGCAAGTATCCGTCAGATGACGGATCTTCCGCTCCGCTACTCCATTTTGTTGTGGAGTGTGAGCACAAGTGAGCTCTCGTTGGATCCCGTGCTTCCTGCAGAAGTTAGAAAACTCGGAGGAGATAAACTCACCACTGTTTTCTATTCTAAGCTTCTTGATCTGCAAGCCAAGCCGGCCCTCCACCAACTCCTTGAACTCCATAAACAAACGGAAGGCTTCAGACTTCTTCTTCAAGAAATATACCCACGTGTATCTTGAGTAGTCATCAATCAGCACAAGCATGTATCTGTTCCCACCAAGGCTTGCAGTGACGGTTGGTCCCATCAAGTCTCCATGGATGCACTCCAATGGTCTCTTGCTCCTCATTTGTGATTTATCAAACGGAAGGCGATGAGCCTGCCATACTGACATCCCGCGCAAACGTAACCGTCGCCAAATGATGATAGCTTAGGCAAGCCTCTTACAAGGCTTCTGTTAGCCATAGCCCTTAGCTTATCCATTCCTACATGCCCCAGCCGTTCATGTCATATAGCAGCGCTATCGTTTGCTCTCATCCGATCAACATAAGAGTTAGTTGCAAGAACAAACAAGCTCTTCACTCTCATCCCAACATGAGCAACATCAGCCTTAACTGATGATACGTTGCGAAGGAACTTCACTTCTGTTGGCCCAAACAGAATGTGATAACCCGCGTCGAACGCATTGGTCACCGAGAAGAGGTTCTTCTTCATGCCTAGTACGTGATACACACTCCTTAACGTGAGTGGCTCTTATCACTACCCAAAGACACAACACCCTACTTCTCTACTGCATAAACAGTATTATCAGCGGTTATAATAGCTTCATTACCTGAGTAGGCTTGCAGAGAAGAGAACTTCGACTTGTCTCCGGTGAGGTTGATGACCACACCGGAGTCCACGATCCAATCATCGTTGAAGTCGACATCGGACAAGGCACGGACACAAGTGCCCGTCATGAAAGCTCCGCCCCATTCAGCTTCCTCACTCTTAGAGCAAGCTTCCTCCTTGCCAGCAACATGCCCAGGTTGCAGTTTGACCTTGCAGTCACGCTTGAAGTGTCCCCGCTGATGACACCTGTAGCACTTCAGATTCTTCTTCCAATCCTTCTTAGGAGCAGCGCTCCTCTCTGACTGATGAGAAGTTGAAGGCTCAATTTCAGCAGCGGTTTCTTCTTCTTCCCTTCCCATCCCTTCTTCTTCTTACCCGTGAAGAGTGCTTCACTGCTCTCCTCTGAGACAGTGACTCCAGCCATCTGCCTTGCCAAGCTTTCCTGTGAAGCAAGCAGATTCTCAAGCTCCAACAAAGATGGTTGAGTAGCCCAACCTTGAACTGATGTCACAAAGGCAACATACTCCTTCCGTAAGCCGCGGATTATGTGACTTTTCAACTTGGCCTCAGAGATAGGCTCATCAGGATCAAGCGCTGATATCTCTGCACACAGACTCTTCATCTTCAAGAAGTATTTAGAGATAGTCAGGTCTTTGAGTTGTTCTCGCCAACTCATTCTCTAGAAACTAAAGTCTAGCCACATTCTTCTTATTGAACAACTCATCAATGGTTGTCCAAATGTCAGCAGCAGACTCACATCCAATGATGTGATCAAACAGTTCTGGTGACACGGCCCTCTTGAGAACAAACTCTGCTTTTGCATTTGTTTTTCTCCAGAGCCTCACTGCTCAGCAGTACCAAACACAACAGTCACTTCCTATCTGTCGTCACCACCGACGACCTCCCATAGCTCCTCACCAAGAAGGTAACTCTTCATGCACGACTTCCATTTCTTGAAGTTAGTCGGCGTTAAGAGTTCAATGTCAAGACCTCTTGCATAGCTCAATTCCATTGCAACAACTTTTGGTAAACAAACTTCCAGAAGCCCAGAGCACCAACACAAGTTGATCACCACTCAAGCACAGAGCCACAATACTGGTTGAACACCGCTCAAGCAACTGAACCTCCCTCTGATACCTTGTTGAATTTTCTCAAAGTGGTCAGCAAGGTAGCCTAAAGCCAAATTAATATTTTCAGAACTACCCAGTTCACACTTGATCATGCGAAAGCCAATGAGCAAGTTTAACACCAACCACAAATGGAAGAACAAGCAGGTCTTATATTCATTCACACTTCTTTATAAGAGGAGGTGTACGTAGCGAGACATGATTTCGCTAATGTAAGACCCCCCCCTTTTTTTCTTATCGACACCGGGGGTCTTAGGCCCAGAACCGCCGTTTTGCGGTAACTCCTTCACGCCCTGAAGGGTCATCACCACAGAGCGCCGATTCTACCGGCCAATTCGATCACAGAAAAAAGTAGCACAATAATGTAAATTGCAAATTGTAGTCCACAAACAATCACATGTCATAATAAATATAACTTCACGAAGGGAGTGTCCACAGAATAAAACACCAGAGTAGCAAAATACGGCTTATGCCCGGTACATCATATCCTCACTACAAAAATCACTCAAGCGGAAGCAGAAAAACTACTCAAGGTCGAGACTCACGGTTCCGGCTGTATGAACTCCGGAGCTAGACTGCCCCACCTCCAAGCGCACCGGTCTCTGGGCTGCTCCTCCATGCTGGTCTCCACGATCCCCTAAATGATGCGGTTCGAAAACCGTTAGTCTAAAAGACTAAGTCCTATCATCCCCCGCCCCTTCCCCCACAGCCCCTAGGCACCGAGCGGAGAGGAAGAAAGGGGAGGACTTGAAGGTGGAGAAAATCAAAAGCAGATGGCAGCGGTCCTATACTAGCAAATTCTATTGCATGTAAAGACAATAAGCTGAAATATGAAAAGTAACCTTCACTTATATGAGAACACATAAGCCAAGGGGTCTTCTGCAAGGCTCCCATCGTATAAAAAGTCTCATACCAATTTATACGTTGGGGTGTCGGTTATCAAACAGCAGTAAATATATATATCCAAAATTAACCTTAATTTATAAACTTGCCCAGACAAGCTTATAGACCAAGGGGTCGTTTTGCAGGTCCTAAAGTATAAGCGTCCCATTCCACTTATACTTTAGGTGTCAAGGTTAAGGAAACGATTATGCTATGACATGCAAGTGGGTATGATGGATCATGCAAGTGCAACACACACACACTCAACTCTGTGCACACAGACCTTTAGTTCCCCCTTTCTAGAGTCGTAACCTCCCAGGATACCTCCGTAGTGGCAGACGAAAGCGGTGGGTTGGGCCTCGCCCACCTCTAAACCAGTAAAGCACTACCGGTCAGACCTATCGTACGCCTCAACGTTTGGTGCACGAAGCGGACTCCTGCGTACTCTTGCCGGCTGGCGCACCGGACTTCTGTTGGCGAAGTGCTAACCACACTTGCCGAGTCAACGTATTGGCGTCGGTGCATCGACCCTCCAATACCGAAGACTCACCACCTTAGTTTTTCCTTCCTTTTATGCACATGCAAATTTAGCGTAATCAAACCCGAGCCGAAGCTCCCCGGACAAACACGTCCGTCTCAAACAATCGAGCCGAAGCTCCCGGACCCAAAGTCCGTCTTTTAACCATCCGAGCCGAAGCTCCCAGCAAACTTCCGGTGCCATCAGTGTTTGTTAAATGTGCAACCCTAATTACTAATTTACTCTTTTCAGCTTGTTAAAACAGTTTACGTTAACCCAGGACTGCCCCCGCTATTCCCTGTGAAGGGCTCTCAAGGGGCATTAGGAACTGTGTTGGGATTACGCTCAGCGTTCCCTTTCGCAAGGTAATTATTTTGTTATTGGTTGATTCCCTTACCCTTTTCTTCCTCATGTTCCGATATGCTAATCCTAGGGTGATTTGACTCCAACTCTCCTTGGGTAGGACGATCTTTTGTCGGACCCGAACGTCTCTAAACCCTAGACAAAACCACACCCTACTCACTCATCTTCCATAGATGCAACCCATTCTACTTATCCTTCCAGCAAACCATCAAGACCCATCACACGTGCTCTATTTCATATCCAAAATGATTTCCTGCAGTTTTGCTATATGCAGACCACTTAAGCTACATGACCCGTAAAAAGGGAAGTACATGAAATACTCATCCAGTACCCCTATGATAATTATTGGAGGGCTAAAATGACATTTGTAGTATATAAATCCAGAAATTCATAATTTTCCTAATTTGTTTGATAATTTATTTATTTATTCTAGTATCCAAAAAGCCCAAGTTTGAACATGAAGTACCAATTTCAGACAGGATAATATTCCAATAAATTTATGTTAATTACTAAATGCATAATCAACTCTAAAGCCTAAGCCTTCAAATTTTGCAGCAAGGTTTAGGCCCTTAAATGTAATTTCAAAGATATCTCATAAAAAGACATTTTAAAATATTTTACAGCAATAATACCTCCACAAATTCAGAGAAAATTCAGGTATAATTATGATGGCCTACAAATACGCTAGAAAATGTTTCATAATTTATCATTTAATAATAAGGCTATACTTGATTTTCTCCTTAAATTTCAAGTTTATGGTTAATGAACAAAGTATACTAATTATCCATCAAACATTTCCACAAAAATTCCCACATGATAATAATGAACTGGGAACACTATGTATCAAGTTTCATAATTTGTCATCAAGTATTGAGCTCTTGTAAGAATTATTTAGTAAGTAACCGAAGTAATGCACTTGTGAAGTAGATGCCCTAACTAGGTATCCAAAAATTCTATCAAATATCATACATGATCAGTAAGGTCTAAAAATACCTCTGCCAATGTTTCATGCCCTTTCAATGGGCAGTGAGATCACAATAGCCTAATTATTAATTAGGGCAATCCTATTAGTTACAAATGAAGTGCTACAAATATTGATCAAAACTTCCCAAATAAATTACCAGAGGCTCAAAATATCCTTATTCCCTCACTACCCAAATTTGGTTAAATTTCAAGATGTTTAGCTAACCTAAACTAACACTACAAGTTTTAGGTCCTTAGCTAGGGTTAGGGTTTTGTGGACCCTACCCTTTTCAAAATTATTTAACATTTTTACCAGAGGGTTTTATATACGCTCGGACCCTCTATACAAAATTTGATGTTCATCCAAGGTGTTTAGGGCTCATGCCCTTCACAAGGCATAAAGGTCCTTCCTTAGGGTTTGGCATGGGAACTTAGGGCAAATCAATTCCACACTACCCCACATTCCATGGGGAGGTGATAAATGCCAAAGCAAGTAAGTGTCCCAAATTTCAGCCTCTGTTGAGGTGATTTGGTCACTCAAAATTAAAAGTGCACTTTTTGAACAAAAATACCACCTTAGGGCCACACTAGGGTTTGGTGATTCCCTAATCAAAACATATCCAAATGAGTACAAATTTTGTACAGGACTAGGTCTTGAAGTCAGGGACCACTACCCCAAAATTTGAGAGGGTTTGGAGGTCATTTGACTACTTAATTAAATTACCCTATCTTTATTAAATAAAGTCAAAAACTTTAGGAAAAGTGTGTCCAAAAATTCTTAGTTTTGGGCAGGCCCTAGGTATAGCTAGGTTAGGCTCCCTGCCAAAATTTCAACTGATTTGGGCTAGGGATGAAGTGTGGGCACTCAGTTTAATGACTGCCTATCCCTAAGGGTATGTCCCACCAAACTGGGTGCCCTGGTCAGACCATGCACCCAAATGGGTTCAAACAAATTTTAAAATAAAATAGACTCAGAGGGCTACAACTTTTGTGTTGACAGTTTGTCCACCAGATGGACCTAGGTATTTTTAAAAATTAAAATCATTTAGTGTATATAGTGTGACAGAAATGAAATAATCAAGAAATGATTTCCTATAGTTTAATTTCTGATGGAGCACGAATCATGGCGCAGATGAACGGGATCCGTTCATCTCCTTCGTTGAGCCGACGGCCATGATGCATTCTTCCTGGGCCGACTTCAAGCGGCTGCCGCCGGCCATCCAGCCCCTTCCCCGGCCGGCCACCGCCACCACCACCTCCGTTGAGGTGGGGGCTATCGCCAGGCGGTGGCTCTGCCGCCGGAGAGGCGTTTTCCGGCGGTTCTAGCAAGTTTATTTTAGCCGAAAAACCATGAAAATTCCTGGTTTGGATCGGGCTCAATTGAGCCCGAAACTTCAACCTAAGTAGTCCTATGATCTACCTGTGAGTTAAGGAGAGGGAGAGGACCTTCTTGGAGGCCTGAATGCGAGTCGATCTTCGGGTTGCCATGGTGGTGGTGCCGCCGGCCGGATTTCTGCAACAGTGCAGTCAAGTTGCCTGAATCTGTACGGTAAACGATGGGAAGGGATCCTCTCATGTCACTGATGGTGTATAAATCATCAGTTGGGGGAGGGGAGAGGCCAAACATCAATGGCCATTAATGCCCTTGAAGGCTTGGCTCGGGTTGAGTGGGGGGGGGGGGGGGCTGAATCCTCCTCTTGGTGGCCGGGAAACGACTGGAATCAACTACTCTTCCCTAGAGGAGTTGATTGCAGCCATAAATGGTGGCTGTTGATCTCCTTGGCCGGCTTTCCACTCTCCCCTTCCTCTCCCCCATCTTCTCTCTCCTCCATTATCATGGAGGGAAGCTTCCTTCTCTCTCCTAGTCACCCCTGATTGACTGGTCAACCCCATAAGCTAAATGCAGCCCACTTGGTCATGATGAACATTGGAAATGGAGTTAGCCTAAGGAAGAAGTGGCTTGGGCTTGGGTTAGCCCTTTTGGGCTAGGTTTGACTTGGCTTAAATGAGGGTTGACCTGGCCAATTTGACCATATGGGTTGACCCCATTGGGTTTTTAGTGGCCAATTGGACTCCCTTAAGGTCTAGGATTACTTGAATAGGGTTGGTTGGGCATCTTGGTGGTCACATGTCCCTTGGTAAGGGCACTTTGAACATTTTAGGGCTAGAGTTGACTTGGGTCAACATGACCAATTGGGTTGACCCCTATGGGTCCTTGGTGACCCATTGGCTTCCCCTAAGGTCTAGGTAGGGTTATGTAGGGTTACCCTGCACTTGGAGGTCACATACCCTTAGTAAGGGTACTTTGACCAGATTAGGAGCTTGAGTTGACCTGGATCAACCTGGCCTCTAAGGCTGGCCCCAATGTGTCCTTAGTGACCCTTTGACCTCACTTTAGGGTTAGGAGGGCATAGGTGTGGTCCTCTAGGATAGGAGCAGGTCAATTGACCCTAAGTAGGCTAGTTTGACCCATTTAGGGCTAGGGTTGACCTTGGTCAACTGAGCCTCTTTGGTTGACCCTAATGGGTCCTTATGGCTTTAATGGGCCTCCCAAGGTATTAGGGGGTGTTGTGGTAGGGTCTTGAGGTCAAGGTGTAGCCTATGGTCATCCTAAACCATTGTTCAGAGTTCTACTATTGGCAGACCATGATGAGTTTTCCCACTTTGTCTCCTACCTCTTGGCCCATTCCTGGCTTCTTAGGGTTTTGTCATGACCTAGTCATGGCCAAAACCACTCTAAGGGGTCTAGTTGGAAATGAGATGTTACAAATCCCAATAAACAAAACAAAGATTTCGTCCCCGAAATCAAGGTTGAGCCTACGGGACTTTCTACCGAAGAAAAGAAACTTGTAACATCCCATTATAATGCTATGTTTGCTAAATTAGGTTTAAAGGGAAACCTAGATCTATGACCATTTCGCCCAATTGGCAAACCAAGATCCCAATAAACAAAGATAAGCCCCAATAAACAAAAGATAAGCTTCTATCTACCTAGAGCAGCCCTTAGTAGTTTAAAGCAGGAAAATAATTAAAACATCTTGAGGGGTTTGTGAGGTATACCTGACGGAACAGCTCTGGGTATCTTTGTCGCATCAGGTCCTGCGGCTCCCAGGTATGCTCTTCCTGGCCGTGGTTCCTCCACAGGACCTTGACTAGTGGGACCTTCTTGCGTCGCAAGACCCGTACTCCTCGGTCGTCGATCCTAACCGGCTCCAAACGAACTGACCGGTCTGAAGCTACCGGCCCTTCGGTGGTCAAAATCTGCTGCTCCGGGCGTAGCAGAGCCCTCCTCAGCGAAGAAATATGGAAGACGTCGTGCATCGCTTCCAGCTCTGGTGGTAACTCCAGCCTGTAGGCTAGGGGCCCGATCCGCTCCAGGATCCTGTAAGGGCCCATGTACCTAGGGCTGAGCTTCTTCCTCCGACCACGCACCCGCGAGACTCCATGCATGGGCCGGATCTTCAGAAACACCCGGTCTCCCACCTGGAACTCCACCTGCCGATGTCGGGCGTCATAGTACTTAGCTGTCTGTCTACTCTACGCCTCTAGCATCCTATCTCTGATCAGCCTCACCTGAGCCTCGGTGTCTTCAACAAACTCTGATCCCAACACCTTCGGATCTTCGTCCTGAACCCAAGAAAGCAGGGTCTGGCATCTCTTCCGTACAAGGCTTCGTAAGGCGTCATCCTGATGCTGGACTGGTAGTTGTTGTTATAGGAGAACTCGACCAGGGGTAAGAGTTTCTCCCACGGTTCCCCGCGGTCCAAAATGCATAGCCTCAAAAGGTCTTCCAGCGTCCGGTTGGTGCGTTCTGTCTGCCCGTCCGTCTGGGGATGAAATGCAGTGCTGAAGGTCAATCGCGAGCCTAAGTAAACTTGCACGAATCTCCACTCCCTGGAAGTGAATCGGCCATCCCGATCCGACACGATCGTCTTGGGCACCCCGTGATATTGAATGAACTGCTCCACAAATCTCCGTACTAATACTCCCACAGCGTCGTCCTTCCTGATCGGAATGAACCTGACTACCTTGGTCAACCGATCGATGATGACCCAAATTGAGTCATTCCCTGTTCGTGATCGGGGGAGTCCGTGAATAAAATCCATCGCGATGTCTTCGAACTTCCACTCTGGTACCGGGAGTGGTTGCAACAACCCCGCAGGGTTTTTACACTCTGCCTTCACTAGCTGACAAGCTTCGCAGTGGGTCACAAACCGAGTGATATCCTTCTTCATGCCAGGCCAGTACATAGTCTTCTTCAAATCCGCAGTCATCTTCGTGATGCCCGGGTGCACCGAGTATCTGCTGTGGTGGGCTTCCGCCATGATATCCTCCCGGACCTGGCCTCCTCCCGGTATATAAGTTCGACCTCTGAAGCATACCACGCCGTCCCTCATCGTATAATCTCCTGTTGTACCGTTCTCCAAGGATCAGAATATCGGCTCCAGATTGACATCTCGCCTCTGTCCCTCTCTGACTCTGTCCCGGATATCATCTGTAGCACTCACCGCTGCTAAATACTCCGTGTAAAGCTCGGGGTCCTCGGATGACACCAGTGTGATGTGCATATTCTCCAATCTCCTCACCAGCTCCATAGGCATAACCTGAGGCCCGACTTCGGAAGTGGCAGCTCTCCGACTCAATGCGTCCGCCACCACATTTGCCTTCCCTGGATGGTAGTGCATCTCATACTGATAATCTGCAAGGAACTCCACCCAGTGCCTCTGCCTGATGTTCAGTTCCTTTTGCGTGTCCACGTATTTCAGGTTCTTGTGGTCAGAATAGATATCGCAGTGGACTCCATAAAGATAATGGCGCCAGACCTTCAAATCAAAAACGACCGCCCCCATCTCAAGGTCGTGCACCGGATAGTTCTGCTCGTGCTTCTTCAGCTGGCGAGATGCATATGCAATCACATGGCCCTTCTGCATCAGTACAGCTCCCATACCCTGGTAGGAAGCATCAGTGTAGACCTGAAATCCTTCCCTCCCCGAGGGGAGAGTAAGAATGGGAGCCGAGGTTAGCTGATCCTTCAGCTCCTGGAAAGCTGTCTGGCACTGCGGGGTCCACACGAACGGTACCTCATTCTTCGTCAAGGAGGTGAGCGGGAGGGCGATTCGAGAGAATCCCTACACGAACTTCCGGTAGTAACCGGCAAGTCCTAGAAAACTCCGTACGTCGGTGGCTGTCTTCAGCTGCGGCCAATCCCGAATAGCCTGAATCTTTGCCGGATCCACTGCCAATCCGGCTCCACTGATGATGTGGCCTAAGAAGCCCACCTCCTTCAGCTAGAACTGACATTTACTAAACTTCGCATATAGATGATTCTCTCGCATTCTCTGCAGGGTCAGTGTCAGATGGCGAGCGTGCTCCTCCTCCGTCCTCGAGTAAATGAGGATGTCATCGATGAACACAATGACAAAACACATCAAGATATTCCTTGAAGACTTAGTTCATGAGGGTCATGAACGCTGATGGTGCGTTGGTGAGTCCGAAGGGCATCACCGTAAACTCGTATAAACCATATCTGCTACTAAAAGCAGTCTTCTGAATGTCCTCCTCCCGAATCCGAAGCTGGTAGTATCCCGAACTCAAATCTAATTTTGAAAAGAACTGCGCTCCCTGCAGCTGGTCGAACAGCTCGTCTATCCTTGGCAGTGGATAGGTGTTCCGGACCGTCAGCCGATTTAGTGCTCGATAGTCGATGCACAATCTGAGGGTCCCGTCTTTCTTCTTGACGAACAATACCGGGGCTCCCAAGGTGAAGAGCTTGGCCGGGCAAATCCGGCTTCCACTAACTCCTGAAGCTGGCTCCGGAACTCCGTCAACTCCTTTGGGGCCATCCGGTAAGGTACCTTGGACGCTGGCTTGGCCCCCGGCACAAGCTGTATCTGGAAGTCCTGCTCCCTACGCGGGGGTAATCCGGGTAACTTCTCCGAAAAGACGTCCTCAAACTCCCGCACCACCGGGATATTCGATATAGAACTCGTGGCCTCCGTCATCTCAAACAGCACCTCGTAGACCTCCTCCCCCTGTAAATAGGCCTTGACGGCCTGTACTGAAGATAGGGGTATACGTGAGGCAGGTCTTATACCTTCGATGATGATGGTAGAGTCCCCGTACCTCACGGTGATCCTCTTCGCTTGACAATCAATCTGGGCATGATTCCACTGCAACCAAGTCATGCCCAGGATCAGCTCGAAGACTTGCATCCTCAGGACCGTTGTCGGAACCTCGAACGACTTCCCTCCAATCTCCGCCTCCATGCTGCAGTGAGCTGAGGTGAGTATCTCTGATCCGCGGGTAGACGCACCCTACACATCCAGCCTGAGAACCGTTCCACTCCTTCCAGCCCTTCCAGGAAGGCCTCCGACACAAACGAGTGCCCAGGTCAAGCATGAGAGCCCGCAACCACTTTAACTCACACGTGGTTGATGTCATACTCCGGTATTCGGCTTCGGCACTAGATCTGGAGACAACAGACTGTTTCTTGCTCTTCCAACTCACGAGATTACCTCCAACAAAGGTACAAAAACCTGATGTGGAGTTACGATCGCCTTTGTCATCCGCGTAACTTGAATTTGAGTAGGCCTCAACCCTCAGATGACCATTCTTCTGAAAGAGTAACCCTCTGCCCGGTGCTGCTTTGATATACTCCAAAATCTTCAGGGCAGACTGAAGATGGCACTCCCTGGGAGCTTGCATAAACTGACTGACCTTGCCTACAGCATAGGCGATGTCGGGTCTAGTCACCGTGAGATAGATGAGTTTGCCTACCAAACGTCTGTACCTTGTGACATCAGATAGAAGAGGCGAGTCATCCGTCCACGTTTTGTCTTCTCCAACAGCCATGGGAAAACGAGCTGGTTTGGCACCTGTCAATCCTGCTTCTCGTAGAAGATCAAGAGCATACTTCCGTTGAGAGAGAACCAAGGAGTCAAGTTTCCGAGAGATTTCTATCCCCAAAAAGTATTTTGGGGAGCCCATATCCTTCGTGACCAAGTGCTGACGGAGGTGCTTCTTCGTCAAGTCCACCCCATCTCGATCATCGCCAGTAAGGAGAATATCATCCACATATACGGCCAAAACCACCAGTCCCGAGGCCGTTTTGCGAATGAATAAGGAGTGATCGGCCGAACCCCTTTGAAAGCCGATGGTAGCCACAATACCACTGAAATTGTCAAACCATGCCCGAGGGCTCTGCTTTAGGCCATAAATGGCCTTCTTTAAATGACATACACGTGTCTCCCCCTGAGCAACATACCCAGGAGGTTGCTCCATATAGACGTCCTCCTGAAGATCGTCATAGAGAAAGGCATTCTTCACATCAAGCTGGGAAATGGCCCAAGCCCGGTTAACAGCTACAGAAAAGAGAACCCGGATGGTGCTGAGGCGAGCAACCGGAGAGAAGGTATCAAAGTAATCAATGCCGTAAGTCTGAGTGAAGCCCTTGGCCACCAGCCGGGCTTTGTAGCGATCCACAGTGCCGTCGGGGCGAAACTTCACAACGAAGACCCAGCGACAGCCAACCACATCAGTGCCCACGGGAGGAGGAACCAGGGTCTAGGTACCCCGTTCAGTAAGAGTAGTCATCTCCTCATCCATGGCAGACTTCCAATGAGGGAGAGCAAGAGCCTCCTGGTAGGTACGGGGAGTAGAAGTAGCAGAGATAGCTAAGGCAAAACACCTGCGAGAAGGGAGAAAGCTGATCATAGGAAACAACATCCGTGAGCGGGTGTTGAGTACACGCCCGCACCCCTTTGCGAAGGGCAATGGGAACATCCAGGTCAACGTGAGCGTCGGCGACGGGAGCGTCGGCGACAGGAGAGTCAGCGACCGGAGCGTCCGTGGCAGAGAAGGCTGGCCCGGGACTAGAGAGAGACGACAGCGGAGAGGAGGGTGGAGGGGTGGGTGGGAGACGGACTGTGAAGGAGTGGGTGGAGGAGGAGACGAAGGTGGGAAACGTGGAGAGGTGTGGAAGGAACGGAGATATCAGAAGGAAGAGAAGAGGGAGGAGAGAAATAGGAAGCATTTTCGAAAAAAGTCACATCTGCGGAGACAAACTGCTTGCGGAGAAGGGGGTCAAAGCAGCAATAGCCTTTTTGAGTGGTAGAGTACCCCAAAAAGACACACTTGGTGGAACGGGGGGAAAGTTTGTCGCGGGTAGCGGAGGGAGCGTGAACAAAGGCCGTACAGCCAAAGACACGGAGAGGAAGAGGAAAAGGTTCCTGGTGGGGGTAGAGAAGGGAGAAGGGAGTCTGGCGTGGAGAACCGCGGAGGGAAGGCGATTGATGATGTAGCAGGCGAGGAGCACAGCGTAGCCCCAGTAGGAGCGAGGGACGTGCATCTGCGTCATTAGAGTACGCGCAACATCAATCAGGTGACGGTTTTTACGCTCCGCCACCCAATTCTGCTGGGAGGTGTAAACACAAGTCGTTTGATGAAGGAGGCCATGTTGGTGAAAGAATGCGGACAACTCATGAGTCAGATATTCTTTGGCATTATCAGAACGTAAGACTTTAATAGAAGTAGCAAATTGAGTCTTAATCATAAAGTAAAATGATTGCCAAACAGAAAATAGTTCAGAGCGATCTTTTAACAGATACACCCGGGTACATCGAGAAAAATCATCGATAAAAGTGACAAAATAGGAACTGCCCTGACCAACTGTGAGGGTAGGAGCAGGACCCCATACATCAGAATGAATAAGATCAAATATGCGAGAGGAGCCACGGCCTTGCTTTGGTGGGAAGGAGGAGCGATGATGTTTGCCAAGCTGACACGCATCACAGTTGAGCGGAGAACTGGTAGGAGGTAAGTGGGGCAGAAGCTGGCGAATAAGCCGAGGAGGAGGATGTCCAAGACGAAGATGCCACTGAAGGAGATCGGTGGAGGAGGAGTAGGCAGAAAGAGCGGAAACATCGTCGAGGAAGTAGAGGCCGCCGCTCTCAGTCCCAGTAGCAATCGTCCGCTGGGTCCTCGGGTCCTGAAAAGAACAAGTAGTGGGAGTGAATAAGACGGAGCACTGAAGTTGCCGGCATAAAGTAGTAACTGATAACAAATTGCACGGGAACTTCGGGACATAGAGGGTATCCTCCAAGCAAAGCGATGGGGTGAGTTGAACCATACCCGTCCCATGAACCGGGGACGGGGAACCATCCGCCACACGAACCGGGGGTAAGCGGTCATGGGTCTCAAGACGGGAGAAGCAATGAGGGTTGCCCGTCATATGATTTGTGGCACCGGAGTCAATCAACCATTTACCTTGGGTAACGACGTGGGCACTATCTGACGTCGTGGCCACAAAGGCAGACGGCCGAGAAGAGGCGGAGGCTGAAGAAGGAGCATCACCGGAAGGGTGAAGATGAGGATGTTTCTGCCAGCAGCGGTCAACAGTATGGCCAGTACGACCACAGTGAGAGCAGAAGAACCGGGATGAACCTCGTCCGCCAGAGGAGCCGCGGCTACTAAGGCCCCCCCTCTGAGCTTGGTGAGCAAAGGAGTCCTGGGAAGGGGGGAGGCCAACAGAGGCCGCTGGAGTAGCGAAGTAACAGCGGCAATGCGAGCCACACTGGCATCCAAAGTAGGAGATTCCGCCTCACCCAAGATCTGCTGGCGGATCATATCATAAGAGTCGGGAAGATGAAGAAGATAACAAACAACCAGGAGTTCCTGGAAGTGTTTGTGCTGGTCGGCCAAGTCCGCGGAGAAGGGGCGATTCTGGAGGATTTCAGCACCAAGAGCCTGAACCTGCTGATAAGCCGCAGCTGGTGACATGGAAGGGCGGGCGAAGAGGTCCGCATAGAGAGTATAAATGCGGGACGTCTGGCCCCCCTTAGAATAGAGAGCAGCGAGGTGAAGCCAGGCGGCCTTGACCGTCTCATCATGGTGAATGACGGGAAGACACTCATCAGAAAGGCTGTTGGCCAGCCAGGTGCGGACAAGAGCATCACTCGCATCCCAGTCATCAAACTCAGGAGAGGTGCGAGGAGGAGGGTCATCGGTGAGGTGATGACGCTTGCGTTGAGAACGAAGGAGAAAGGTGAAAGAAACGCTCCAATCGGGATAGTTGGAGCCAACAAGCTTGGAAAGGGTGCCAAGGTTGCCCGAAGGAGGAGGAGGAGAAGGAGCTGTAGGAGTAGTGGTGAGACCGGAGGTAGTCATAGAACCCGGCAAGCAGAAGAAGCCGCGCGAACAGAAGCGGTTAGAAAACAGAAGAAGTCGCGCGAACAGTAGCGGCTAGAAAGAGGTCAAAGGCACAGCGGGGAAGAGGTCGCGCGGACTGAAAAGGCCGAGCGAACAGAAGAGAGGAGAAGAGCAGGTGACCGCGACCAAGATGCAGGTGGGATAGGAACAACCCGCACGGTCAGGCAGATCACAGCAGCAAACCGCGAGTATAGAGACAAGCGGAAATGAGGAAAGCAGAAGCGGACAGGGAGAAGAAGTCCACAGCGGGTAGAGACAAGGCCGCAACGACTAGGAAGTCGGAGAGGCAAGAAAGAACAAGGAGCGCGGCGACAATGAAACAGGTCGCTGCGACGAATAGCAGTAGGAGAAGAGAACCAAGAAGAAGCAAGCCGCGCGAACAGGGCAGCGGACAGAAACAAGCCGCGTGAATAGGGTAGCGGACAAAAGAGCAGCAAGTCGCGAGACAGGTCGCAGAAAGAGGAAAACAAGCCGCAAACAACAGAGAGCGCACAGAATCAGGAGGAAATGACCGTGCCCTCTGATACCATGTTAGAAAGTAGCGAAAAGAGAGAACAAGCGGATAAACTTTTGAATAATTGAAATTTTATTATCCAAAAAAGATATCATTTACAAAGGTATGGCCTACCTTATATAGAATGGAGGAGATAAAAAAGAGAGTATACAAACAATGTGGGACTAAACATTTACAATACGGAGCGGCTAGAATAAAGGTGACCGCACAGGCCGCGCGGTTACACAGATGGGATAACCGCTCGGCAACTCCAGCAGGATAGAACATGCCGCAATGGTAGACCGATAGACCGCCCGGTCTCCAGGCTTCAGAGTGAGATCGCCATACCACTCGGTCAACAAACCGCTGGATCAGACCGCTAAGCCGCCCGGTCAACAAAACGCTGGATCAGACCGCTAAGCCGCCCGGTCTAATACTTTAACACCGAATAGCCTGAATCTTTGCCGGATCCACTGCCAATCCGGCTCCACTGATGATGTGGCCTAAGAAGCCCACCTCCTTCAGCCAGAACTGACATTTACTAAACTTTGCATATAGATGATTCTCCCGCAGTCTCTGCAGGGTCAGTGTCAGATGGCGAGCGTGCTCCTCCTCCGTCCTCGAGTAAATGAGGATGTCATCGATGAACACAATGACAAACACATCAAGATATTCCTTGAAGACTTGGTTCATGAGGGTCATGAACGTTGATGGTGCGTTGGTGAGTCCGAAGGGCATCACCGTAAACTCGTATAAACCATATCTGCTACTAAAAGCAGTCTTCTGAATGTCCTCCTCCCGAATCCGAAGCTGGTAGTATCCCGAACTCAAATCTAATTTTGAAAAGAACTGTGCTCCCTGCAGCTGGTCGAACAGCTCGTCTATCCTTGGCAGTGGATAGGTGTTCCGGACCGTCAGCCGATTTAGTGCTCGATAGTCGATGCACAATCTGAGGGTCCCGTCTTTCTTCTTGACGAACAGTACCGGGGCTCCCCAAGGTGAAGAGCTTGGTCGGACAAATCCGGCTTCCACTAACTCCTGAAGCTGGCTCCGGAACTCCGTCAACTCCTTTGGGGCCATCCGGTAAGGTGCCTTGGACGCTGGCTTGGCCCCCGGCACAAGCTGTATCTGGAAGTCCTGCTCCCTGCGCGGGGGTAATCCGGGTAACTTCTCCGGAAAGACGTCCTCAAACTCCCGCACCACCGGGATATTAGATATAGAACTCGTGGCCTCCGTCATCTCAAACAACACCTCGTAGACCTCCTCCCCCTGTAAATAGGCCTTGACGGCCTGTACTGAAGATAGGGGTATACGTGAGGCAGGTCTTATACCTTCGATGATGATGGTAGAGTCCTCGTGCCTCACGGTGATCCTCTTCGCTTGACAATCAATCTGGGCATGATTCCACTGCAACCAAGTCATGCCCAGGATCAGCTCGAAGACTTGCATCCTCAGGACCATTGCCGAAACCTCGAACGACTTCCCTCCAATCTCCGCCTCCATGCTGCAGTGAGCTGAGGTGAGTATCTCTGATCTGTCGGGTAGACGCACCCTACTCGTCCGGCCTGAGAACCGTTCCACTCCTTCCAGCCCTTCCAGGAAGGCCTCTGACACAAACGAGTGCGAAGCACCCGTGTCGAACAGAGTATAGGCGGGCTTGCCGCTGATGAAGACTATACCTGTGATGATAAAAGGTCTTAGTATTTTATGACGCGTTTTCTTTGTTATTTATTCTGCTTAGGGCAGTTCTACTTGTTGGACAATTGAGAACGGGAATTTAGCTTAAACAATTTAAAACATCTTAGCTTACCTGTGATGACCCGCTCCGGATTTCGAGGCTGTGCCAGATCCAAGGCATATGCATGCTCCCTTTCCTGTCTTCGGTCTCCTCCCTGGTAACCACGTCCTCGGCCGCGTCCTCGGCCTCCGAAATGCTGGGCAGGTGGGCCACCCTGTGGTGCTGGAGGTGGTGCCCCCCTCATAGGACAGTTTCTCCGGAGATGTCCCGCATGATGACAATGGAAGCACTCCGGCGGGTGATACGCCATACCCCCGATTCTCGGCATCTCCTGTGTCCGGAGAGGTTGAGGGGCCAAAACCACCTGCTCTCTCGGCTCCTGCCTCACCTCCTGACGAGGCTGCTCCTCTGTCCTTCTCCATCCGGTATGGTGCCTCGCCGCTGATCATTTCGGGCCCTCCGGCCCTGATCCTCCGCTTGCCGCTTTCGGCCCCGAGTGGTGTGTCAATCGTCCTCAATCCTCTTCGCCATCTCCAAAATCCGGGAGATAGGCCCGTCAGATACAAACAGCAAGGCCTCCCTCAACTCCTCTTTTAGGCTCTTATAAAATCTCTTGACGTATCCTGCTTCGTCCAGCTGGTAAGAACCCGCATATCAGGCCAAATGGTCAAACTCTCGGTGGTACTCCACCACCGTCCTGGTGCCCTGCCTCAGCTGCAAGAACCGCTCCTCCAACTCGTCCCTGGACGACTGCGGAACAAAGTGCTCCAGCAGTGTGGCCCTGAATTCCTCCCAAGTGATTTCTGCAATCTCCCTATCAGCAAATGACGTGTCCAACAGCGTCTTCCACCACCTCTTGGCATGGGACTCCAAGCAAGATATCACCAAGGCCACCCTCTCCTCCCAAGGGCATCGTATCCCAGTCAACATCTCGTACATAACATCCAGCCACTCCTCTGTCCGCACTGCCGACTCTGTCCCCAAGTATGATGGGGGAGAGAGTCCTCGGAAGGTGATCATCCAGTTGGCCCCTGGGTTTGGCTGCTGGGTCGGAGCCTGCTGAGCCCGGAAGGCCTCAAGGATAGCTGTAAGGATTTGCCCCATGTCTGACTGAAGGAAAGGTGTGGGGACCATGAGAGGTGGTGCAATGTCTGGAGTCTGCTGAGCTCCACCTTGTGGGGTGAGCTGAGCTGGGGGCTGCAAAATGAACTACATTAGTAGGTAATCGACTCAATGCCTAATAAAAGTGGACAATTTACATGTAATCCCCCATATGGGCACACCACTGCTTCCGCTACTTAGTTTGTCCTCAAACTAAACTCGCGCGGGGGTGACCCAGGGTTGTGGACTGCTACTTTTCGATCGAGGTCTGCTATGATACCACTTGTAAGACCCCCCCCCCCTTTTTTTTTCTTATCGACACCGGGGTCTTAGGCCCAGAACCGCCGTTTTGTGGTGACTCCTTCACGCCCTGAAGGGTCATCACCACAGAGCGCCGATTCTGCCGGCCAATTCGATCACAAAAAAAGTAGCACAATAATGTAAATTGCAAATTGCAGTCCACAGAGAATCACATGTCATAATAAATATAACTTCACGAAGGGAGTGTCCACAGAATAAAACACCAGAGTAGCAAAATACGGGCTTATGCCCGGTACATCATATCCTCACTACAAAATCACTCAAGCGGAAACAGAAAAACTACTCAAGGTCGAGACTCATGGTCCCGGCTGTATGAACTCCAGAGCTAGACTGCCCCACCTCCAAGCGCACTGGTCACTGGGGCTGCTCCTCCATGCTGGTCTCCACGGTCCCCTAAATGATGCGGTTCGAAAATCGTTAGTCTAAAAGACTAAGTCCTATCATCCCCCGCCCCTTCTCCCACGGCCCCTAGGCACCGAGCGGAGAGGAAGAAAGGGGAGGACTTGAAGGTGGAGAAAATCAAAAGCAGATCACAGCGGTCCTATACTAGCAAATTCTATAGCATGTAAAGACAATAAGCTGAAATATGAAAAGTAACCTTCACTTATGTGAGAACACATAAGCCAAGGGGTCTTCTGCAAGGCTCTCATCGTATAAAAAGTCTCATACCAATTTATACGTTGGGGTGTCGGTTATCAAACAACAGTAAATATATATATCCAAAATTAACCTTAATTTATAAACTTGCCCACACAAGCTTATAGAACAAGGGGTCGTTTTGCAGGTCCTAAAGTATAAGCGTCTCATTCCACTTATACTTTAGGTGTCAAGGTTAAAGGAAACGATTATGCTATGACATGCAAGTGGGTATGATGGATCATGCAAGTGCAACACACACACCCAACTCTGTGCACACAGACCTTTAGTTCCCCCTTTCTGGAGCCGTAACCTCCCAGGATACCTCCGTAGTGGCAGACGGAAGCGGTGGGTTGGGCCTCGCCCACCTCTAAACCAGTAAAGCACTACCGGTCAGACCTATCGTACGCCTCAACGCTTGGTGCACGAAGCGGACTCATGCGTACTCTTGTCGGCTGGCACAACGGACTTCTGTTGGCGAAGTGCTAACCACACTTGCCGAGTCACGTATTGGCGTCGGTGCATCGACCCTCCAATACCGAAGACCCACCACCTTAGTTTTTCCTTCCTTTTATGCACATGCAAATTTAGCGTAATCAAACCCGAGCCGAAGCTCCCCGGACAAACACGTCCGTCTCAAACAATCGAGCCGAAGCTCCCCGGACCCAAAGTCCGTCTTTTAACCATCCGAGCCGAAGCTCCCAGCCAACTTCCGGTGCCATCAGTGTTTGTGAAATGTGCAACCCTAATTACTAAGTTACTCTTTTCAGCTTGTTAAAACAGTTTACGTTAACCCAGGACTGCCCCGGTATTCCCTGTGAAGGGCTCTCAAGGGGCACTAGGAACTGTGTTGGGATTACGCCCAGCGTTCCCTTTCGCAAGGTACTTATTTTGTTATTGGTTGATTCCCTTACCCTTTTCTTCCTCATGTTCCGATATGCTAATCCTAGGGTGATTTGACTCCAACTCTCCTTGGGTAGGACAATCTTTCGTCGGACCCGAACGTCTCTAAACCCTAGACAAAACCACACCCTACTCACTCATCTTCCATAGATGCAACACATTCTACTTATCCTTCCAGCAAACCATCAAGACCCATCACACGTGCTCTATTTCATATCCAAAATGATTTCCTGCAGTTTTGCTATATGCAAACCACTTAAGCTACATGACCCGTAAAACGGGAAGTACATGAAATACTCATCCAGTACCCCTATGATAATTATTGGAGGGCTCAAATGACATATTTAGCATAAATCCAGAAATTCATAATTTTCCTAATTTGTTTGATAATTTATTTATTTATTCTAGTATCCAAAAAGCCCAAGTTTGAACATGAAGTACCAATTTCAGAGAGGATAATATTCCAATAAATTTATGTTAATTACTAAATGCCTAATCCACTCTAAATCCTAAGCCTTCAAATTTTTCAGCAAGGTTTAGGCCCTTAAATGTAATTTCAAAGATATCTCATAAAAAGTCATTTTAAAAGATTTTACAGCAATAATACCTCCAAAAATTCAGAGAAAATTCAGGATGATTATGATGTCATACAAATACCCTAGCAAAAGTTTCATAATTTATCATTTAATAATAAGGCTATACTTGATTTTCTCATGAAATTTCAAGTTTATGGGTTAATGAACAAAGTATACGAATTATCCATCAAACATTTCCACAAAAATTCCGACATGCTAATAATGAACTAGGAACACTATGTATCAGGTTTCATAATTTTCCATCAAGTATTGAGCTCTTGTAAGAATTATTTAGTAAGTAACCGAAGTAATGCACTTGTGAAGTAGATGTCCTAACTAGGTATCCAAAAATTCTATCAAAAATCATACATGATCAGTAAGGTCTAAAACTACCTCTGCCAATGTTTCATGCCCTTTCAATGGGCAGTGAGATCGCAATAGCCTAATTATTAATTAGGGCAATTCTATTGGTTACAGATGAAGTGCTACAAATATTGATCAAAACTTCCCAAATAAATTATCAGAGGCTCAAAATATCCTTTTTCCCTCACAACCCAAATTTGATTAAATTTCAAGATGTTTAGCTAACCTAAACTAACACTACAAGTTTTAGGTCCTAAGCTTGGGTTAGGGTTTTGTGGACCCTACCCTTTTCAAAATTATTTAACATTTTTACCAGTGGGTTTTATATACCCTAGGACCCTCTATACAAAATTTGATGTTCATCTAAGGTGTTTAGGGTTCATGCCCTTCACAAGGCACAAAGGTCCTTCTTTAGGGTTTGGCCTGGGAACTTAAGGCAAATCAATTCCAGACTACCCCACATTCCATGGGGAGGTGATAAATGCCAAAGCAAGTAGGTGTCCCAAATTTCAGCCTCTGTTGAGATGATTTGGTCACTCAAAATCAAAAGTGCACTTTTTGAACAAAAATACCACCTTAGGGCCACACTAGGGTTTGGTGATTCCCTAATCAAAACATATCCAAATGAGTCCAAATTTTGTACAGGACTAGGTATTGAAGCCAGAGACCACTCCCCAAAATTTGGGAGGGTTTGGAGTTCATTTGACTACTTAATTAAATTACCCGAGCTTTATTAAATAAAGTCAAAAACTTTAGGAAAGGTGTGTCCAAAAACTCTGAGTTTTAGGCAGGCCCTAGGTATAGCTAGGTTAGGCTCCCTGCCAAAATTTCAACTGATTTGGGCTAGGAATGAAGTGTGGGCACTCAGTTTAATGACTGTCTAGCCCTAAGGGTATGTCCCACCAAAATGGTGCCCTGGTCAGACCATGCACTCAAATGGGTTCAAATAAATTTTAAAATAAAATAGACTCAGAGGGCTACAACTTTTGTGTTGAAAGTTTTTCCACCAGATGGCCCGAGGTATTTGTAAAAATTAAAATCATTTAGTGTATATAGTGTGACAGAAATGAAATAATCAAGAAATGATTTCCTATAGTTTAATTTCTGATGGAGCACGAATCTTGGCGCAGATGAACGGGATCCGTTCATCTCCTTCGTTGAGCCGACGACCAGGATGCATTCTTCCTGGGCCGACTTCAAGCGGCTGCCGCCGGCCATCCAGCCCCTTCCCCGGCCGGCCACCGCCACCACCACCTCCGTTGAGGTGGGGGCTATCGCCAGGCGGTGGCTCTGCCGCCGGAGAGGCGTTTTCCGGCGGTTCTAGCAAGTTTATTTTAGCCGAAAAACCATGAAAATTCCTGGTTTGGATCGGGCTCAATTGAGCCCGAAACTTCAACCTAAGTAGTCCTATGATCTACCCGTGAGTTAAGGAGAGGGAGAGGACCTTCTTGGCGGCCTGAATGCGAGTCGATCTTCGGGTTGCCATGGTGGTGGTGCCGCCGGCCGGATTTCTGCAACAGTGCAGTCAAGTTGCCTGAATCTCTACGGTAAATGATGGGAAGGGATCCTCTCATGTCACTGATGGTGTATAATCATCAGTTGGGGGAGGGGAGAGGCCAAACATCAATGGCCATTAATGCCCTTGAAGGCTTGGCTCGGGTTGAGTGGGGGGGGGGGGGGGGGGGGCTGAATCCTCCTCTTGGTGGCCGGGAAACGGCTGGAATTAACTCCTCTTCCCTAGAGGAGTTGATTGCAGCCATAAATGGTGGCTGTTGATCTCCTTGGCCGGCTTTCCACTCTCCCCTTCCTCTCCCCATCTTCCCTCTCCTCCATTATCATGGAGAGAAGCTTCCTTCTCTCTCCTAGTCACCCCTGATTGACTGGTCAACCCCATAAGCTAAATGCAGCCCACTTGGTCATGATGAACATGGAAATGGAGTTAGCCTAAGGAAGAAGTGGCTTGGGCTTGGGTTAGCCCTTTTGGGCTAGGTTTGACTTGGCTTAAATGAGTGTTGACCTGGGCCAATTTGACCATATGGGTTGACCCCATTGGGTTTTTAGTGGCCCATTGGACTCCCTTAAGGTCTAGGATTACTTGAATAGGGTTTGTTGGGCATCTTGGTGGTCACATGTCCCTTGGTAAGGGCACTTTGACCATTTTAGGGCTAGAGTTAACTTGGGTCAACATGACCAATTGGGTTGACCCCTATGGGTCCTTGGTGACCCATTGGCTTCCCCTAAGGTCTAGGTAGGGTTATGTAGGGTTACTCTGCACTTGGAGGTCACATACCCTTAGTAAGGGTACTTTGACCAGATTAGGAGCTTGAGTTGACCTGGATCAACCTGGCCTCTAGGGCTGGCCCCAATGTGTCCTTAGTGACCCTTTGACCTCACGTTAGGGTTAGGAGGGCATAGGTGGGGTCCTCTAGGATAGGAGCAGGTCAATTGACCCTAAGTGGGCTAGTTTGACCCATTTATGGCTATGGTTGACCTTGGTCAACTGAGCCTCTTTGGTTGACCCTAATGGGTCCTTATGGCTCTAATGGGCCTCCCAAGGTATTAGGGGGTGTTGTGGTAGGGTCTTGAGGTCAAGGTGTAGCCCATGGTCATCCTAAACCATTGCTCAGAGTTTTACTATTGGCAGACCATGATGAGTTTCCCCACTTTGTCTCCTACCTCTTGGCCCATTCCTGGCTTCCTAGGGTTTTGTCATGACCTAGTCATGGCCAAAACCACTCTTAGGGGTCTAGTTGGAAAAGGGATGTTACAGCTAGTACACAAGCTACAAACAGAAAGACCAAAACAAGTCGGGCGGACAGCACTAGAGACCGCCGAGACCGCCTCGTCCGCCAAGGTCGCCCAAGCAACCCGAGCTGCAACTAATACAAGCCGAATAGCACACGGAGTCCGCCGAGACCGCGAGGTCAAGCGGACACACTGTTATTCGCTGTCTGCTGAATAACAGAGGAACAGACCGCCTACCCGCCTGAGACCGGCGGACAGGTTATTGGAACTTGATCAAGCTGAAGCAGAAAAACTGACAAACCGCAGAAGCGACCAACTGAGACCGCACACTTCAATGCCCAACTCCTGGCTCCTTGAAGCTAGCCGCGCAACCTACACACAGCACACTGTCAGCACTACTCAACCCGCACAGACAGAAAACCGCAGACCACAACACTTGCCCAAGCCCAACTTACTGTTCACTCCATTACTGTAGACGTGTCGGGGGGGGGGGGGGGGGGGGGTTCTATTTATAGGCGAGGTGAGGAGTGTGGTCACCGCCCTAGTGGATAGAATCACCACCCCAGCTCGCACACTAGCAAAAACTCCATCCGCTGAGTCCGCAAAGACACGCGGATACCAAGAAAACCGCTAGAAGAAAGGCACCAAAGTTCACTACCGGGCGGTCTTGCACCAGACCGCCCACACTATGTGGACACGATACAGTCCGCACAGTCCTCCCACATCAACACATGGACATCGACAACTCCTTCAGTGATAGTCCGCACATGCAAGAGGCAGTCCGCACAGCACAAGAGCAAAGCCTCTATCCGCCACAAGTCCACGACCAAAGGCAGGGTTTAGCAACAGTCCGCCTGTCAACAACGGACTTGGAGGATACAGCGGACACACTGGATTTGTCACAGAATGTGACCAAGTCCAGTAAATCACCAAAGGTCTAACGCGAGCTCGGCGGACAAGGCTCAGTCCGCCAATCCACCAACGCAGATCGCCAACACTCCTCCAGAGTTATGGCAGAGTCCGCAAGTAATCCTCGCACAGCTGCCCCCGCGGACAGTCCGCCCGGCCAACTACCGGACTCCGACATCAGTCCGCGCAAACCTCCACAGCAGCTAACACCTGCAGTACTAACAGAGCTCGGCAAGGGCCACATTCAAACTCCAAGGCCAGTCCGCTACAGCAGACAACGCGGACACGCCAGTCCACAAGCCTCCCGCGGATAGAGCACCCAATCCGCCGGTTAACACAAGCTTGCAACACACAAGCCCGCTGAACAGAGCACTGCCTACAGCCCGCAAACCGCAGTCCGCTCAGTCCGATTCGCCAGACCCGACACCCTTGGCCATAGGCCAAGCAGGCCGCACAACAGACCGAACAAGCCGCATATCAGGCCGCAGTCAGCAGTTCCCCCAGGCCGCGGCCTCAGTCCGCACAGGCCTCCCATACCGCCCCGCCTGCCCATTACTCACTTCCACTTCACAAATTTCAACATTTCCACCCAAGATTGCTCCAGCGTTCTCTCTCTCTCCCAGTGAAGTCTGTTCGGCGGCGTGCATGCTCTCGATCGACGCGCGAAATCTCTCATCGCTCGCTAGGCCGGGAAGCCAAAGGCAAGACCGCTCACTGCCATCGCGTCAGCGAAGTCCGGAAGACCAAGTCTCGCCCGCTCCCCAAGGAGTAAGGAAGAAACACCTCCAGAAGGGCACAAAGGCCTACCAAGCCCAGAACTTTCTCATTCTCATCTCTCCAAGTGTAACGAGAAGCGGTTTGTCGCCCTCACTTTCGCCTAAAGAAGCCATGTAATAAACTTTGTGATAATGAAAATTGTTAGGATAATTGGTTATATGTCCGCGCGTGTCAGAACCGACTTGGAACGACCCTTTGGGTTTCGTGTCACTAGAGTGTAACGGCTCTACGCTGGAGATACTATATAAGGTCATTCCACACCTGATGAGCCTTAGTGGACTATCTTGAGCGGAGGCATAACAAAAATTGGGTCGGCACCGTACCAGCCGCGTGATTTTTCACCCCGATTGTGGGTTTTCTACGTAATCAAGTATTCGTCTCCCCGCCCTGAAAATCTTTGATTGTTTGCGCACTCGACCGCTCAGCGGACTAGGACGGTTCGAAAGGCCCAATTTATCAGGAGCCTCAAGCGATTCACAACACGATCAAATAAATTTTGGCCCTTCATCCATATATCCATGGTTTTAATTAATACGACGCCATTTCAATTGGACGACAACCCCACCTCTCGCAAGAATCTCAGCCCTCTCCTCCCGGAGCGGCTCCCAATCGCTCTTCTTGTCTCTTCCTCCAGATTCCCTCGTGGCTCTTCACGATTTTGCTCGCTCGCCCCTTCTTCTGGATGACGCATGCAAGAAACCACTGCCCCCAAAGAACTGGACCGGGATCCTCTCCATTTCACGCGAAATAGAGGGGGTTCATTTCGCGGCTATGATTGCATCTCTCAAATTGGACGGCGGGCAGGCGAGAGCGGCTGTATTGACGAGTGGGCCCCACGAGTGGAGTTAACTTACTTCCCGCCATCCGATTTGCGAGATGCAATCATAGCCACGAAATGGACCTCTCCATTTCGCGTGAAATGGAGAGGATCCCGGTCCTCGGGTGACTCAAAGAAGGGTATTTATGAGAAGTAGAAGAAATTATGTGGAATATATTTTTTTTAACTTTTTTCAAATATATTAAATTAAACTGATTATTAATCCCCTGCAGATTAATATTAAATCACATACACGTAATAATTAATCCTATCATCATTAGAGCTAGAACTCTTTCCAAATTAACACAAGAGTTCTAATTACTAATTAATAAGTTTCAAGGCTCAACAGCTGCTAGCACTACTTTGCCGCCTCTTCCATTAGCAGCAGCAGCAGCCTTGCCGTCCAAAAAGTCGTCGTGGTCGTCGTCGTCTTCATCAACTACGTAGCGCTTCCAGAACCAGTGCTGCTTCCAGACTCTCTCCGTCATCTCCTCGATGGGAACGTTTTTGGTCTCGGGGAGGAAGAAGAAGACGAAGACGGACATAATCAAAACCCAGCCGGAGAAGAAGGCGAAGATGCCGTACTTCATTTTGCACAGCATCGACAGAAAAGCCTGCGCGATCACGAACGTGAACAGCAGGTTCGTGCAGACAGTCACGCTCTGACCCGCCGACCGCGTTTCCAGCGGAAAAGTCTCGCTGGGTATCAGCCATCCCAGCGGGCCCCACGACCAGGCGAACGCGGAAACAAACACGCAGACCATCAGCACCACCAGCACCGCCCACCCCTTTCCCAGCCCGTCCGACTGATCCCCCGTCAGCTTTACCCCCAGCACCGCCGCTATCACCACCTGCGAGACAAACATCTGCACCCCGGCCTCCAGCAGCAGAGCCCGCCGGCCCAACCGATCCACCGAATAGATGGACACCACCGTGGAGAGCACGTTGACGGCGCCGGTGATTACGGCGGAGTAGAGGGAGGCGTCGCTCTTGAAACCCAGCGTGTTGAACAGCACCGGGGCGTAGAACATGATGGCGTTGATGCCGGTGAACTGCTGGAATATCTGCATCGCCACCGCGATGACCAGCTGGGGTCGGTTGCGCCGCTTCAGCAGATTGCGGAACGGGTGCTTCACCTGACGGGCGGCCTCGCTTGCCCCCAGTATCTCATCGTACTCCGATTGGACGTTGTCGGTTCCGCGGATGCGGCGAAGCACGGCTTTGCCCTCGTCGAGCCGGCCGCGCTCGATGAGGCTGTTAGGAGTGTCGACGACGACGAGAGCGCCCAAGGTGAGAAGGAATGCCGGGATTCCGGCAAGGCCGAGAGACAGACGCCAACCCCATGGGTGGATCCTGCAAGCAAGCAAGCAAGGAGGCCCCAAATATATATTAATCTGAATAAATTTTAATTCTATTTCATTTCAAATTATTAAAGCTTCTTTTCTTTTGGCGGGAACAGCCACCACCATGATTAACGGAGCGGAGCTTAAAATTATCCCGCCGGATTTATTTAAAAACAAAAAATCGGAAAATCAAATTAATGAAATTAAATTAAGTAGTTACTTGGAAGTTCCGTAGTTGATGAGATTGGCGAAAAGGATGCCGATGGTGACATTGAGCTGGAATAATATGTTGAGACCGCCGCGAATTCTGGTCGGCGCTATTTCCGACAGGAACAACGGCACCGCCTGCAGTATACACATTATAGTCACCAAATCTTGTTTAATTTTAGCAATTAATTAATGATGCATTAAATATTAATTAGCTTGGCATACATTTTTGCTCCTGTGATCGAGTTTGGATAAAAATTCGTCACCATTGTATAATGTATGTTTAGCATGACAATGATAATAACAGTCCACAAGAAAAAAAAATTAATTTTGAACATAAACGTGGATAAATTTCCTCTCTTATTCCGTATTCTGAAGGTCACGAATGACGGTTCATAATCACCGGGTTCACGACCATTGTGCAGCCAAATTCTGCTTTCTCACCTATTTCCAAATATCATATAACTTCAACTTTTTTATGTTGTCCGGTGTCCAACAAATTTATAAACAAGCAAATTATAGTTTAAGCTAAGATAATAGTAATTTAAATATAAATTAGTATCTTACAAAGAAAGATATATAAATATTAAACATTCTATTTGAAACCAAGAGAAAATTGTCTACATTTAGCTTAGATTCATTAATTCAATAGTTCACATTTTACATCTTTTTTTAATATGAAATCGAAAGGCTTGAGTCAAAACACGCGATTAGGTGGGATCATGATGCACAAATTTACTGTGCATTACGGACCCAACAAAACTAAAGAGTTCTAAAAAAAAGGCCCGTTGGTCGACCGTATTTCTGCTCGTGCTGTCCACTCTTCTATTCTCAGATGCTAATAATCAGTTGACTAAAAAAATTGACCAATCAAGTCAAAGAATAAAATTAAATTAATAGCTTAGGTGTCTTAAAATTAATTCGTGCCCATACCTACTACTCTTTATCCATTAGCTGTGAGCCGACCATCCAAAAATAATAATATTTTAATCTTTATTATATATATATATTTTGTAATAAATATAATGAAAGTAATATTTGGTAGGGCGATTAATATCGGGTCAGAGAAAGACCTGATTGGCAAACCCGACTCCGCAGCCAAGAAGAATTCGGCCGACAATGAGCATGTCCAGATTCTGAGCGGCGCCGTTAAATATGACGCCGGCGATGAAGAAGATGCCGGCGATGAGCATGGTGATTCTCCGGCCAAACCGGCGGGTGGTGTAGGAGGCAAAGAAGGTGGCGGTGAGGCCAGCCAGATACAAGGAGGAGGTGAAGAGTTGCAGCCCCTGATTGTCATATTTACAGTAGTTGCTCTCCACCCCAGACTGGTTCTTCTTTCTGTACACCTTGGGGAAGAACTTCTCCAAGAAATCATTCATTGACGTCACGCCACCTGTTCATTTTTTTAACATTTTAATAAAATATAATAATAATAAATGCCAATTATTAATTAATAAAACTAGCTACTGCGCTATGCTTAAGAATAATTACTCACCGGAAACGCCAACGTCGTAGCCGAACATGAGGCCGCCGGTGGCGGCCATGATGCATGAGATGATGACGATGGGCGTAATCTTGGCTTCGAACTCAGCCCCGGCAGCTGGGGCCGAGACCGAGAACCCTCCGCCGGTCATCGGAGATAATTAGAGTGCTCCGCGATGGATGGTAGAGATCGAAGAAGATTAATTCAGTTAAGAGGGAATTAATGAAGGAATAGAAGAAGCTGCTCGATCGGTTCCATATATATATATAAACAACTATATATAAGTGAAGGGGTGGTGATCAGAGTTTGACCGTGGACCGAGACCCGCAAGCAACAGGCTCTCAGATCGTGTGACACGTCGGATTGTGTAATCTTAAATCTGAAGGTGATTTTAGTGACGGCTGGCAAGTCAATCAACGGCTCTCTTAATTTGCGGCAATTAAATGTCCAAAATCAAGAGGATAATGTTTAATATTAGCCAGGAAGACTTATTTTTCGTTCATATTTAAGTATTACATCTCGTTTTAAACTAGGAGATTATTTAAGTCGATTGTTAATCACAATTTATTATTGGCTAGTCGCACCTGAAAATCTCATCATTTTTCGCTTCTTTTTCAAATATGTCTTGTACATATAATTTCAGACAAAGTGCTCAAAACAAAAGTTGTAGATCTTGACTAGATCTACAATCGTGTTACAATCCTCAAAATTTACAAGGCGTACTTTGAAATATTCAGTTTTGCGCCTTTCAGAAATACTTATCAGGAAAAGTGTTCTCACAAGTTGTAATCTCGTGATCTACACTTTCGTGTGAACACCTTTCCTGAAATTGCAGTACAAGCGTACGAAAAAATGAGAAAAGTTGGAATTTTGGGGTGCGATAGCCGATGTGCGGCAAAGCCTTTTTTAATTTTGCGCCAAAATTTTTTCTTATAAGAAATTTGTTATGCCTTGTACAGGCTCCGGTTGCATGGGGGTTAAAATCTTTGGTTTACACCCACCAGAAACTTCGTCCACTTTTATTTTCAAAAGTGATATTTATTAGATTTTTAACGAATGACGTTATAATGCTTTTATGACCGCCCGCCTAAATCCATGCAAAGACACGCACGGATTTAGAAGGCGCATGTATGAGAGAAACAAACAAGCCCTAAAGCTAAGTACACGCACGCCGCAGATTCTCCTATGCGCAAACAAAAAATTAAAAGCGTATAATAATGGAAAACATTTCAAGAGATTTTGGCCTTTATAAACAGCTACCCCGCTCCTGAAACAGCTACCCCGCTCCTGAAAATTTGTTATATATATATATATATATATATATATATATATATATATACACTGACTTTGTGCACATCAAATTAGCAGCAGACATCCAA
The DNA here is from genome assembly GCA_039583875.1 of Platanthera guangdongensis. Classification (NCBI taxonomy): domain Eukaryota; kingdom Viridiplantae; phylum Streptophyta; class Magnoliopsida; order Asparagales; family Orchidaceae; genus Platanthera; species Platanthera guangdongensis. The sequence continues at coordinate 9,453,219 of CM077158.1, forward strand.
TTCATCAATGTACATTGAATTGGCTGTACATAGACATAAACCAATTCGATGTGGGTCAAATTGGCAGCAGGCGAACGATTCGACGCCCTTCGCGCGTTGCCGAATTGACTGTATATATAAAGATATACTATAATTCTTATCCCACAACATTATTATGTTTTATAGCTAGAAATAATTTTGAAGTATATAAACGCAGTCTCAAAATAAAAATGCTCATGAAATCTAGCATAATTTATTACAATAAAAACATTGAGGGGCTATTGCTTTACAGTTTAAACCAGTCTCATGAAGAACTTTGTTTTAAACGATTTAGCAAGCTTGATGTTATTATTCTTTAGCACGGGAAAACATAAAGGGGGCAGATGTAGAAATGTTGTTCTTATCTTTCTCATTCATAATAGTAGCTTTATAACTTGTACAGAATACGTACATAGTCATCAAATGTAGTTGTTGACTTTAACTACTAGCTTAATACATATCTCTTTGCAAAGAGATGCTTAAAGTCAACTTATGTTATAATAGATGTTCGTCGACAGAGTGGGCTGTTTGATGATCGCCTGTCTGAATCGCTAATCTTTGAGGGTTTATGTTGTGTATTTTGTAAATATTTCTTTCAATAAATTTAATTACTTTAAATTAGGAAATCGTCCACAAATTCGTCGTGATTTTGCGAGTATCAGTAGGCCCAACATAAACCAATCAATCTTCACCTTTGACAAGGGGTGTCAGAGGCAAAGACATACATCTCACACCTACTAATGACAGCTCGTCTCTCGGACTTTGATAGGGAATTAGCATGTGTGGCTTATGGCTACATGAGAATAACTACTCTGTAATTTAATTCTAGCAATAATTGGAAATAAATATAAATTAAACCTATATAATCATATTAAGAAGCATATTTCCTTTAATTTTTTTCCTATCTTCTATTTATAATATATATTTATTCTTATTTTATAAATCATTAGAAAATATTTGTGATGTGTGTATAAACATATAATAATTTCAATAGTCTTTTAGTTTTATTAGCTTAATTATTGGAGTGGAAAATAAGAAAATATATTGGAAGAGAAGGAAGAATCCTCCACAATCTCCTATTTTTCTGGGCTTGCCTTTTTGACTTTTGACTTTTTTAAGTCTCTGGGGTGCTCATCACGTGTCGCTAAAAGTATGGCAATGGAACACGTGCGCCCAAAGTCTAACACGATTAATATTTAATAGTATACCGCCCTCCTAGTGACGAATTTCCGCACTGTGAAAACGTTTGGAAAGACTTATTTTTACCGGTTAAGCAGTTACGATCGTATAAATCGAATCTTAAAATTTTTTATTTTATAGTCTGATTCATGCGTTCGTAACCGCTTGACCGGTGAAAATAAGTCATCCCAAAACGAGTCTTAATTTCATCTACATATTCTTCCCCCTCTAACCGCAGCCCCTCCTCCCATTGCGCCGGCCGCCGAACTTGTACCTCCCTCCAAACTTGCGCCGCCCGCCGCAGAATGCCGACAAACTCCATTGGACGCCTCCTGCTGCACTTTGATGCCACCGGCAGGATGAAGCAGTACAATGAAAATTTTTGATATGATTTTCAATTCCCTATTTAACTTGCACATCCAAAGCTGTATTAAATAGGAACTTATAAAAATGGGTTAAGTCCTTTTAATGACGGATTAAGAAAAGGTTTAATTAAAGATTAGTAGTTCTCGTATCCAAATAGTCTTCCACTTCATCTCTTCCTCAAGCTTCGTCGTCTCTCTCCTCAGGTCTTTCCTTCTATGGGCCTGCCTCTTGCATCGTTTCTTCATTTCTAACACTGGCGAACTCGTAACAATATTTGATTGTAGTTACAAAGTACGTGCTCTTCTTCATCCTTCTTGCCTTTGATTTGGCTTGACCACTAGCCGGATTGAGACAGCTAGTTCATTTTATGTTATCCATGTCAATCAACATTCCCTTTCAATCACTGTTTTTCAGCGGAAGAAGGAAGGGTATAGATGGCCGGTGAAGATATACTACATTCCAAATTAATTCTTTTGTTTTTTTCTTATCAGTTTTTTAGTGATGCCAGATCCAATATATATGAATCTGGTTTGATGATATTAATTCAAAGGCTCTTAATTAGTATCGTGTGATATGGCCGTCGCATAGCACAAATAAATACGTGCATTAACGTTAATTTAGTATTGTATATGATCAAACAGAGAAATATGTACTTATTTAACTTAACATATATTATAATCTATTAAAAAATTAAAACACAACATCAATTCAACTACTTAGACTTTATAGGACAAATTTAGACAAATTTCCACCTCTAAAATAACGTAAAGTAGCAATATATCTTTGTTTTATAAAGGCTTCCCAATCTAGCCACATTTCAATCATTATTTTTCTGACATGTGCAGTGATTAATATTTGTAGTTTTTAAATATATTTTTTTAGGTTAGCAAATGTGTTTAGGGATTTAAAAAATATATATATAGGCTGCAAACAATAAAAAGCCTATAAAGAAGCATATTGAATTCTTTTAGTCTCACATCGCTTTGGGGCTTTTTTTACATGTTTGAGAGCCTATAAAAGAATCATATTGCCTATAGCTAACCACACAAGGTAAGCTTGTATATCTTTACATAAGGATTTGAGCAGGTTAGTAATTAAATATTTTTATTCTTTAATTATTTTTTTGATTTAATAGCAAATAGTAATTAGTGATTAATAAAAAATTTTTATAAGTTAAATGTTTAGTATATTTTTTTATTTAATAACAAAGATTTATTTAATATGAAATGATTTAATTAGTTTTTAATAAATGTTTTATTTCTTTTTTTTAATTCAGTGATTTTGTGGTATTATAATCATGTCTGATGATGTTGAACGATATTGATGAGTACGAAATGTATCAACAGATACTGATATAAATGGACTGGATGATAACAACAGTGACAACTCGCTTGATAATGAGGATGATGAAAATATTTCTGAAACTCAAGATTGAGTTAAAGAAATCTTTGAACGATCAATTTCGGTTGATCGTAGTTGGGTTGATCGTGTAATGATTGATAATTCATTCATTCAATTTGCTAGAACAATAAAAAATTGGACGGTTGAAGAAAATTTGAAGAAAATTTTTTAGGCTAGTGCAAGCCTTATTAATATTTTTCAAAATCAATTAAAAATTAAAATACATTTAAAATTTAAAATATAATTAATCACTGCGCATGTCAGAAAAATGATTGAAATGGGGCTAGATTGGAAAGCCTTATTAAAACAAGATTATAGCCACTTTACGTTATTTTAGAGGTCATTCTGGAAATTTGTCCGACTTTATCCTCAAATTAAAAGCAATGATTTAAAATTAAAAAATGTTATAATAGAGCACTAGAGCTCATATACCTGCTACGGGAGTCCGTCACTAGACAGATCAGTGGTATTTTCGAGTAAGCATGTATTAGGTATGCTAGCAAAATTTTTGGGAAGCTATCATGCAAAGATGCATTATACTCATCAACTTTATAAAAATTAATTTGATATTTCGGCATTAATTAAATCATAGAGGCAGAGTTCCGTGCCTATCACGGTTGGATTACTATCGTGGTTAGTCGTAGAGGCAGAGCCCTTACCAGCCATTCATATATGAATAATTCTGCACACATCTCAGAAAAAAGCTCATAACAATAAAATAATTTATTTTATACCCAAAAAAATCAAAAAAAATATACCTAAAATACTACACAACCTAAAGATAGCAAAAACCCACAAAAAAGTGGGGCCCACTGATAAAAAAGGGCATTTATATGCAGCCCAGCTTTGGCTATTGTCATCCAACAAAATAATAAAAAACACGTATATAATGGCCGCTAATAGCAGCCCAAAACGCAGAACACGTGTCTTTTACACTATATGACAAAAAAGTCAAATGAAAATTGTAGATCTTGACGCGAACAACTTTCATGTTAAACACTTTTCCTAAACATGTCTTTTAAAAACTTAAATTTGATTAAATATTCATCGGGCTGACAATATTTTTTGGGCTGCCATATATAATAGCCATATATGGGCTATATAAACGCCCTAAAAAATTACCCGGCAATAGAATATTTTTAATATTCTAATATTAAAAGTCCCACAATAAAATAAAGGATAGACGGGTGTTTTTATTAGTGGGGCCCATTTTTTGTGGGCTTTTGCTATTTGTTTTAGAAATATATACAATATTTGTGATTTTTAGATGCGTATTTTGTATGTAATTCCGTCCTTCGTGCATGCATATAGTAAAGCTTCACGCAATACATCAAATTTCAAAAATGCTGTTTCAGTCAATCTGTCAATGCCATAAGGGTAAGGTTAAATTTGTTCGTTGGTTCCTATTATTTATTATAAAATACATGGATTATAGAATGTGCATTTAACTACAAATCAGAACACAAAAGTGTGTTCACTGAAGGGTTTTTCTTGTGCCTGCTCATATTGGAGTACATTTTCCATAGAATGTGTACCACTCCACTTTACATTGTATATCACAATATTTATTTTCCTTGTGAATATATCACAATATTTCTTTTTCTTAAGTTTACAAAATTACAAACTGCACCTCTCTATTTTTAAAATTACAAAAACCTCCCCTATATGGCTACATGCATGTTATGAAATTCAACTTTGGAAGTTTTTGTAATTTCAAAGATAGAGAGGCATATAACCTATAATTGCGCCAACTCTCCGGGGAGGTTTGGAAAGTTAATAGTATATAATAATACATGTAACATATATTGGATAGCTAACATGTATATAAAAATAATATTTACAGAGTACCTCTAAAAAAAAAAATTAAGGTGCACATTGATTTCGAAGCTCCACGAGCAAGTCCAGCTCTGATGATCATGAAAAAACAGAATTCTGCGCTTGCCCGACACCAATGAGCCGCCTCGAAGTTATGGGGTGGACCGAACCAACCCGAGCTAGGACTAAATTGACTACAGCTGGACTGGTTCTGGTTCTACTCCCCTTCCTGAACCCATTGCTTTTATGAAAAAGTTTAGAAGAACTCAAATGATAATCTGAGTAGCCAGTAAATTCATCAAAAAGACCAATAAAAAAATAACAGTCCAACTTTATTAACCCCAAATATTATAAATGTGAAAACAGTTTTTCCTTTCCACAATTCAAAGATCAATATGCGCGACCCAGCCGGAGATAATCCGAGAAGAAACCATCAAACTATAGCCTTCCCAGCCTGATCAAATCAAATGCCTTGCAATATCAATACCATGCGATAAAAGAGAATCAAACAGAGCCGCCACAAGACATTGGAACGTCGTAGTTCGTAAATTATTACATGCAATAAGCATCTGTTCGGCATCATGCCCGCACCCGTGCGTGAGTCACATGAACCGGACAAAATGATGGCGCTATGTCAATTGCCGCCCCTGAGAGCAAGAACGAGATGCAGCACAGAACCTCCCTCGATGTTATACTCCTTGGCGGTCTTATCGTCTGCGAGTTGCTTGCCTGCATAGATTAGCCTGCAAATTAATGGGGTGGGATTAGAAGCTCCGGAGGAATATGATATACAAGAAGAGGTGACCAAATAACTTATGAACTGTGAATAGTTGTTTATATTTGAGATATTTCTATGTATTATGGGTCTTTTGGATCATTATCGTGTCCCGCGTTTATATTTGAGTTATCTTTCGGTTGAAAGACCCTATATATACTGTCCATTTTTTCACTTTTCGGGTCATTTTCATGCATCCTCCATCGACGATGACTCTGCCTACCAGTGGCGCGAACAAGGGGGCATTTGAGGTTCGGTTTCAACAAAGACTGCACCACCTTTCTCCTATCATCGTCAACTGCACCACCTTTCTCCTATCGTCGTCAACTTTGGCGCCCTACTCCGACGATCCAATCTCGTCAGACAAAACTGCCCAAAGATCGTCAAGCTCTACCGACCGGTCCATTCTTACAGTTGGGAGCAGTCCGGTTTCCAGGAGGCAGCCAAAACCAGTACACAGTACCCTTAGCAGAAATATTTGAGAAGGCCAACTCCTCGTCGTAGTTTTGTGTATCGTCCGGTAAACTCCGTCCTTTTTCGTGCTCCCGTTCATTAGCATAATCGTTATGCAATTTCAACTAATTAGTAAGAGCTTGTCTTGAACATTCGTTCTATTCGCATTGTGCTTACTTCATAAATTATTATTGTAATTTTGCATGTGGATGTGCGGATCCCGCTTTAAACCAACTCGTTAGACGCTCAAGGGAATATCTTCAAATAATGATCAACGGTTTTAGAGAAGTTCAACGTCAAGGGTGTTCTCGCGTGCAAAATTTGATTTGTCCGTTGGAGTACGAGTGGGATTGCATTTAGTCATTTGAAATTTTGAAAGGACATCCAGTAGATACTTACACTGAGATATATATATTCCTTGTGGCTTTTGTTGAATTTCTAACCCCAAGAAATACTTGACAGGTTTGTGTTCTTCATTTTAGATCTTAATGTTGTTGGACGGTCCAGCATGAACCAAAAAAAGCATGACAAGATTAGTCTCACACCGCCTACCCAGACGGTCCACTCGTGCTTATAATAGGTCAGCCTCTCCTATCTTTGACCCGGGTTTTGGAATGAAAAATGAGTGCGGTGGTTTAACAAATACGACCTTCGTGTATCATCCTAACTACCAATTGTGTAGAAAACTGAAAATTTTTCACTCCCAACTCTAAAGTCAATTTAACTACTATCCTTACTGTCGGTTTTATTGGCTCCTACCCGGTTCAAGTGAACCGGGCCACACACTTATAAAACAAAAAAAAGGAACCGCCCGTGTGCCCCTCCATTCTTCCGCTCTCCCATAACCGCTCTCTCTCTCGCACCGCCCCAGCCCGCGCTGCCGCTCGTGGAGGAGAAGAGCCGCCGTTGCCGTCCGTGGAGGAGGAGCGCCGCCGGTGGTCGCCCGGTTTGAGGTGAGGTGGTGGTTGGCTGTAGCCGTGGAAGGAAGAAGACGAGGGCTGTTTTGTGGAGGCTTTGGAGAGGAGAAGTTTGCGTTGAGGACAGGCTACACGTTCGTGGCGAGGTCCGGGTCCGAACTTGGAGTTTTCTCTCCGGTGGTGGCGGTGGTGGCGGTTGAACGTCGGAAATCGACGTTGAAGGTTCCGACGAACATTGTGCGTCCGTTAGTCGGATTGCAGTCCAGCTTTCTACACTCACGCGGATCGTGCGCGTCCGGCGCATTCGCGGTTTTCATCGGACGGTCCAGTTTTTCTCACCTTATTTTCGTATGTGTATGCATTTATTCTGTTAATATACACTGCGTGGTTGCGCCTCGGTGGGATTGCCGAGTGTCTGCATTTATTTCATATTGCTGTTGCTTGTATTTCTTGTATTATTTATAGCAGCGTCGGTTTAGCAGTGTCTGTCTCTCTGCACTTACCAATGTTTGGAGCATCGTGGATAGAGCTTTTCGAGAAGGAGAAACGTTCTCTACTCTCAGAAGACATTTGTATTCGACCTTTGTACCAAAGACCTCCCTCTGTTTCTAATTGACAAAGTGATATGACCCTTAACCTGTGACCTCGTGATCGGAGGAGGAGCTATGGTCGGAGAAGGGGCGGCGGCGTCGATCAGGGAAGAGAGGAGCGTGGGCTTGCGGCTAGGGTTGTTCACGGCTTTTCCGTGAGGGGTAGAGAGAGAGAGGAAAAGGGAAAATAAGAGAGAGAGAGAGAGAGAGAGAAAATCTGTTCTAATTCTTGCTTGCTTCAAAATGTCTAACCACACACATATAAAAAGGTTCAAAACATGCCCCCCATTTGGGCTTACGACTGTTAGATATTGTGTATTTGTATATGGGCTTATTTGTTTGTTCGGTCTTGTATATATTACCCCAAGAGGGGTCATTATTCTTATGCAATATACCTTTTTCTAAGATGGTATCAGAGCGAAAGGGTTTACCTCTCCCGATCGATCCCGCTCGTCTGCGCCGCCGATCGATCCCGATCCCTCTCCCCCGCTCGTTCGACTCGATCGATCCCTCTTCTGCAGCGCTCGTCGCTCGTTTCCTCTTGCGTCGATCGTCGGCATCGATCGATCGATCCCGCTCGAGTACGGCGATCGACTCGTCGATCGTTTCCTTCCGTTCAACTGCGGCGTTCAGCTGCGTCGATCGATTTCCCTCTTCCGCAGCTCTCCCGCTCGATCTCCCGCTCGTCGACTGTGTCCGGTCGATCCCTCCTCCGCTCGAACCTTCCTCTGGTTGGTTGCTTCCTCCGGCTTTCTTCCTCCGCTTTCAGCATTGATCGATCCTGCTCCAGATCTCAGTGTCGGCCTTCAATGGATCCCGCCTCGACTCCTGCGCAACCGTCTGCTCCGTTTCCTACCCAGGGACCCTCTTCCCAGGGTCCCAATGCTGCGCAACGGCGGTCTGTTCCCTGTCATTATTGTCATGCACTGGGCCACAGAGTGTCTGAGTGTCGCAAGCTTCAGCGCTCCCAGCAGAACATCTAGTCTCGTGACACCCAGCAGCGTGCAGCTCCAATTCTGCCTGTGCCTCCTCCGACAGCCTCTTTCTCTGCGCAGCTCCTACAGCTAGCTCAGCAGCTGTCTTCAGGCACTTTCTCGAGTACCTCTGCAGCCACAGTTGGTCAGGCCTCTACCTCTGTTGATCCCTCAGCGGTCTCTGCCCCGTCAGGTATCTCTCCGTCCTCGTGGTTACTTGACTCTGGAGCCTCCTTTCATATGACCTATGATGCCACCCATCTTCATGTCTGCCAGCCTGTTTCCTCTGACCTACGTGTTATTATTGCTGATGACACCACCCTTCCTATTACCAGTCGTGGCCTTCTCCACACCCCTCAGTTCCACATTCCTGATGTTGCCTATATCCCTCAGCTCTCCATGAACCTCATCTCCGCCAGCCAGCTTGCCTCTAGTGGTTACCTTGTTGTTTTTGATGAGTTTGTTTGTCATGTGCAGGATCGTCTTATAGGGGCCCTCATTGGAGCTGGCCGTCACCATCGTGGGGTATATCTCCTTGAGTACCTTTGTCTGCCATCAGTCACACCGTCCCCAGCTGCTCCTCTTTTATGTCTTCACGCTGTTTTCTTCGGTCAGTGGCACCATCGTCTCGGTCATCCCAGTGGCGCCGTCTTTCAACTCCATGTTCGTCAGGGTGTTTTGGGTCGTGTATCTGTTGACACTACTCACTCTTGTACGAGTTGTAATCTTGGAAAACAGCTACAACTCCCCTATCAGTCTAGTCTGTCTAGGTCTTCTGCTCCTTTTGAGTTAGTCCATTCTGATGTATGGGGGCCTGCTCCTTTTGTATCCAAGGGTGGACACCGCTATTATGTCTTATTTATTGATGATTTCTCTCGTTTCACTTGGATATATATGTTGCGTTCTCGTGCCGAGTTTTTTCAGGTTTATGTTACTTTCTCCATCATGCTTCGTACTCAGTTCTCCGCCTCTATTCGTGTTTTCCGCTCCGACTCAGGGGGGAGTACCTATCGCATGAGTTTCGTGACCTTCTCGTCTCTCATGGCACGCTTCCGCAGCTCTCCTGTCCTGGTGCTCATTCCCAGAATGGCACTGCGGAAAGGAAACATCGCCACATCATTGAGACCGCTCGCACTCTTCTTTTGGCTTCCCATGTTCCCCCACACTTTTGGGCTGAGGCTGTCTCCACCGATGTTTATCTCATCAACCTTCAGCCATCCACTTTCCTTCAGGGTCGGTGTCCCGATGAGTGTTTGTTCTCTCATCCTTCTCGATATACTCATCTTCGTGTGTTCGGATGTCTGTGTTATGTCTTATTACCACCACGTGAGCGGACTAAGCTCTCTGCTCAGTCTGTTGCATGTGTTTTTCTAGGCTACAGCTCAGAGCACAAGGGTTACCGCTGTTATGACCCTGTTGCGCGTCGTCTTCGCATTTCTCGTGATGTCACCTTCGTTGAGGACCAACCTTTCTTCCTTTCTTCATCCACCTCTGCTTCACCCTCATCCACTACCCCGGCTGATATTCAGTTCCTTATTTTTCCTACTGTACCACTACCTATTTTGCCACCACCGTCAGACCAGTCACCAGCAGAGCTACCGTCATCATCGTCATCTCCCTCTTCTGAGCCCTCTCCACCTCCTCATGTTCTGCCATCTACCGGCCCTCTACCTCCTATTCTCCACCACTACACTCGTCGTGCTCCGACTACCCCACAGGTGCCACCAGCCTTCAGTGAGAGTCCCGTGGATGATCCGCCTGCCAGACGTTACCCCCTTTGAGATCGACATCCACCAGATCGCCTCGGTTTTACCACCCAGTCACTCGACCTCACTGCTCTTCCTGCTACCTCCACCAGTACTCCAGAGCCTAGTTCCTACCACGAGGCTGCTCAGGTTCCTGAGTGGCAGGCTGCTATGTTTGATGAGTTGGCTGCTCTTGAGCGTACCTCTACTTGGGATCTTGTGCCTCTTCCTCCTGGTGCTGTTCCCATCACTTGCAAGTGGGTCTATAAGATCAAGACTCGCTCTGATGGTTCTATTGAGCGGTACAAGGCTCGACTGGTTGCTCGGGGTTTTCAGCAGGAGCATGGTCGAGACTATGATGAGACTTTTGCACCTGTGGCACACATGACCACGATCAGGACACTTGTTGCTGTTGCTGCTGTCCATCGTTGGTCCCTGTTTCAGCTGGATGTGAAGAATGTGTTTCTTCACGGTGACCTACAGCAAGAGGTCTACATGGTTCCTCCTCCCGGTTTTGCTGCTCCTCCTGGCATGGTTTGTCGTTTGCGTCGTGCTCTCTATGGTCTCAAACAGTCTCCTCGAGCCTGGTTCGAGCGCTTCAGATCTGTCGTTATAGCCGTTGGTTTTCAGCCCAGCCAGCACGACCCGGTCCTGTTTGTTCACACCTCTTCCCGAGGACGGACTCTTCTTCTGCTCTATGTGGATGATATGATCATCACTGGTGATGACCCGGTTTTCATTGACTTCGTCAAGCATCACCTGCAGCAGCAATTTCAGATGACAGATTTGGGACCTTTGAGCTATTTTCTGGGCATTGAGTTTTCTTCCACCCCTGCAGGGTTCCCGCTCTCTTAGCAGTGATATACTATTGATCTTCTAGCTCGGGCTGCTCTTTCAGACACCCGCACTGTTGCCACACCGATGGAGCTTCACCTGCAGCTTCAGGCTGATGAGGGGATCCCTCTTGCTGATCCCACTCGCTATCGTCATTTGGTCGACAACCTGGTCTATCTCACCATCACTCGGCCAGATATTGCTCATGCAGTTCATGTGTTGAGCCAGTTTGTCAGCACTCTTACATCAGTCCATTATGCTCACTTGTTGCGTGTACTGCGTTACCTTCGTGCGACTCCTGCCCGTGGTCTGTTCTTCTCCAGCAGCAGTTCCCTCCAGCTTTCTGCTTTCTCTGATGCTACTTGGGCTAGTGATCCTTCTGATCGTCGCTCCGTCACTGGTTTCTGTCTGTTTTTGGGCTCCTCCTTGCTTGCCTGGAAGTCCAAGAAACAGTCTGGTGTTTCCCGCTCTAGTACTGAGCCTGAGCTGCGCGCCATGGAGTCTACGACCGAGGAGATTATCTGGCTTCGTTGGCTTCTTGCAGATTTTGGCATTGTCTCCTCAGGACCGACCACTCTCTTTTGTGACAACACTGGTGTCATTCAGCTCACTCTGAATCCAGTGAAGTTTTCCCTCTCCAAGCACATTGGCGTCGACGTCTTCTTCCTCCGTGAGCAGTACAATCGACGTACATTGGTTCCCCAGTATGTTCCCACCGAGCATCAGATTGCGGACTTGTTCACCAAGCCCCAGATAAGGGCTCAGCATGACTACCTTATGTCCAAACTCTCGATGTATGATCCCCCGTGAGTTTGAGGGGGGGTGTTAAATATTGTGTATTTGTATATGAGCTTATTTGTTTGTTCGGTCTTGTATATATTACCCCAAGAGGGGTCATTATTCTTATGCAATATACCTTTTTCTAAGAACGGCAATGGGTAAAAACGATACAAATAAGACATAATTTGAAGAAAATCGACATCGTAAAGCCACAACATCGCCGCCCCCGTCCGAAGACAGCTTGTCCTCAAGCTGGATCGAAGGGTATTGCAGTGGCTTCACCTCCCGTCACGTCCTCATCGGGAGGGTCGTCTACTTCCAGCCAGAATAGGTGTTGACATCGATGTCCCGGTGTGAAGCGGTCGTCACAATTGTAGCACAAGCCTTTCTCGCGACGCTCGGCCATCTCGGTGCGGGACAAACGGCGGCGAACAGTAGGCCGCAGGGTTTCGTCCCGAAATGATGCCCTGTCCGGCAAGCTGGGTAGGGGGTAAGTGCTCTGAGGGTTCCGACGTCCCAAAGGAGGACGATCAAGTAGCAGTCGACGTTCACAAGCCCTAGCGAGGCTCATGGCTGTGTTGAGGTCGCGTGGTAGAAGGAACTCCACATCCCAATGTAAGCGCTCGTGGAGGCCGGCAGTGAATAGGGGAACTTGTTGCTCTGGTAAGACGGGCGCCGCCCGAGATAGAAGAATCTGGAATTGCTCAAGAGGTGTCGATGGAGCCTTCCTGTTTGAGGTTCACAAGATCGTCTAGTGGGTTCCCCTGTAGAGCAGGGTCAAACATCAGAGTGCAGGCCGTACTGAAATCTGGCCATGAAATGTTCGGGTGTTCCCGCAGAAGTTGGGTGAACCATAATTGTGTTGGGCCGAGTAAGTGGAAGGAGGCTATGCCGACGCGTTCTTCATCTAGAGTGTGCTGGTTGGTGAAGAAAATATCGCAACGCGTAAGCCACGAAAGAGGATCGTCACGGCCCTCGTAGAAGGGAAAATTCATTCGGATAGTCCGTGTGTAGGCGGGATAGTCCACGTCTGGAGGAGCGGCGGAGTCCACTCGGCTTGTGGAAGGGCGATCGCCTGTGTTCAAGGGAGGGGAAGGTGACATCTGTTGTAGGGCATCTAAGCGGGCATTGAGGGCGTCCATTTTGGCGTTCTGAGTCGCGAACATGGTTTGGAATAGTGTCATGAGGTCGGCGAGAGAGGGCGGAGCATCCGCCATTTGAGATTAGGTCGGAGAGACGGTTGGTGGTGGAGGGAGAAGGCCGACGGAGGTGTTGAACCTCGGAGGTGATGCGGCGGTGCTGAACAGCCTGGTGGAGGCACTGAAGGGGGCTGGAGAAATGTCAACGGGGGTGCGGTGTCGCAGAGCTGGCGCAGGGGAGCAGAGGGCCACGATCGGCAGCCGGCTGGAGGTGGTGGCAGGCTGGACGCAGTCGGCAGAGATGGACGAAGCTCCCAAGGGTTGAGGAAGAGCTTTCGGCGCGTTGGAAGGAGGAGCAGTTGTTGTGCGGGGCTGCCGGTGTGCGACTGGGCGAGCGGAGGACGTGCCGGAAAGCGACGGCCCGGTAGAACCCTCTAATACCCAGTTGATATGGCCCTTAACCTGTGACCTCGTGACCGGAGGAGGAGCTATGGTCGGAGAAGGGGCGGTGGCTCGCGGCGGCGGCGATCGGGGAAGAGAGGAAAGCAGGCTTGCTGCTAGGGTTGTTCACGGCTTTTCCGTGAGGGGGTAGAGAGAGAGAGCGGAAAAGAGAAAATAAGAGAGAGAGAGAGAGAGAAAACCTGTTCTAATTTCTTGCTTGCTTCAAAATGTCTAACCACACCCATATAAAAAGGTTCAAAACATGCCCCCCATTTGGGCTTACGATAATGGGTAAAAACGATACAAATAAGACATAATTTGAAGATGACCGGCGTCGTAACGCCACATAACACAAAGCCAGCCGGAGCAACGATTCATATCGTTGACTCCATCCGAGGGTTGATCAACGACCAGAGTCCCTTTCCCGATCACCCCTTGGCGGCGACGAGCTTTCAGTGGTCGGTTCGTAACATCCTGGGAACCTTCGGCGTCTAGTGCGTCTGCGATTTCTTCTCCCAATCCAGCACTTGTTCTTCCTCCTTGATCCTTGTTTCCCAAGGTTTTACCCCACCTGTATCCTCCATCGACCTCACTCCCCCCCCCCAAAAAAACCTCATCCAAACCCTGACGCCCCCAAGTCCATTTGATCGACGCCAAATGCCACTACATGTATTTTCGTGCTCCTAGCAGACAACCCGAGCCTTTACCCTCCACAGAAAACCAAGACATATATCCATTGTTACACAGTCATTGATTCACTAGTTTAAGGCATATTTACATGTAGGTGCCTAGGAACTACATTGCAAAGTCATCAATTTCGATCATTTTCAATTACTTTATTGTTATACTAAAGAATTTTAGTGATCAACAAAAGCTTGCTTGTGAAATCATTTTGTACTCGTTGATGTTATTGCCACAACTTATTCTCTCATAAATACTTGCAAATTATTATGAGCCAAATCCACCTATAGAAGTCCTAAAAATAGTGTTTTGATTTTCTTTGTTAGGCGACTAAGTAAATCATCGAATGTTACAAGATTTTGATCGACGTTTAAAAATTCTTTAGGAGTGGTTGGGAGATTGTTTGAAAATTAAAAGAAAAGGGGCGTGCTTTATTTACTTTCGACTTCTCCATTTTGTCTACATTACCTACCGAGCAGACCACTTCCAGCTGCCTCACAGCTCCTCTAGAGCACTCGCCATCCCCCAACACTGCCTCAGCACCCTCAAGATCTCTCCCTTCTCCGTCCTAGGGTTGTGTGTATGTAACGTAGTGGTAAGGTATTTCAAAGATCAGTTCGAACACAAATATGCCCACATCTGATTTTAAAAAACTCATGATTGCAGGTTTCAATCAAACAAATGCGCAATTTGACTAACATAGAGATCAATTATGAGTCCTAACCACCAAAGTCGATGATTTAAACCCTCCTAGTGACGGCGCGCCGCGACCGACGCATGTATATTCCCGTAGGAGGCGGTGATCCGCTGTCCGGACGGGCGATCGGAGCCCGTGGTCGCGTCCAGATGATCGTTTCTAGTCACTTTTGTGTTTTATGTTTTTTATTTTGAGATGTATTTAGCCCCGAACGGACCAAAACAGTATCATCCGTCCGATTGGGAGGTTTATTTTCTGATTACGGTGCAGTTACAACAGGTGGTTTGCTAGTCGGTTTATTTATTGAGGCAGCGGGCGGTTCGGCAAGGGATCGAGGGTTTTGGAAAGTAGAAGTCGTCGGTTGGTGACAGGAGCGATTCCTGGATCGTTCTCCGGTGCGACGCCGGAAGTCACTTCCGCCTCCTCCCGCTGGTGCGACGCCGACGACCACTCTTCCTTCTTCACTACTCTACCCACAACCTGCACACGTCGGCCATCCCCGGTTCAACCCGCCGCTTCCCAAAGCCGCAGCCCCTGCTTTCCTCCTTCCCGCCGGCCTCTTCCTATCGCCCCATCTCCGCCTATACTCCTCTGCCGGACTACGATAAGGCCTCCCCAACACCTCCCGCATCCTTTTCCCACCCTTGCACAAAGCCTGCAATCATTTCCCCTTCGCTTGGCCCCTGTAGCTTTCACTGTATCAGACTTTCCACCCCTTCCTCCTCCATAACAGAGCGGCCAAACCACCCCCTTCCTCCCTCTACCAATCACTGTTAAGTATCCTCACCCCACAAACAGCCCGATCCAAATCTCCATTATTTTCTCCGCTTACTACAACCTCGGACGCTCGCCAACAACCGCCTCCACCGCCGCCTACGTATGCAACTTGTGGTATAAAGTTATTGTCCGGTTATTGTTGTTTATTTTGGTAAAACTTGTACTGTGTTGATTGTTTTCTTATCGTGCTAGTAGTTCGTTGGTCGTTAAATTTGCAGGGTGTATTCTGTGATAGCTTGAAATTATTAGCGCATCTATCGTTTGTGAACATTGATAAATGTTCACCTTTAATTAAATTAATTGCTGTTGTCAGTGTCTCTATTGTTTATTTATAATAATTAATTTAAACGATGTAATCTTAAGCGGACCACTCTTGCTTTTCATTACACGACATTGCACGTAGGGTTGTATTAAGCGAGTCCACCCCTGTGTCCACCTTATCACTGCATAAATTGGTATCAGAGGGCTAGGTTAGAGTCATTGCATGTTACGTAGTGGTAGGGATTATCGTCAGTTCATGTCGAGTCAAAATCACCACGAAGATAGGACCGCTAGCTCTCAGACGGACATGACGCCCGCGGAATTCCAAAGGCTTGTCCTCGATCGATTTGATCAAATGGGCGTCCAATTCGACACATTTAGATGTGATATCGCGAGGGTTAGCACGAGAGTAGACTAGTTAGAGACACCAAGAGATCGAACGAACCCTATATCTAATGAGGAACCTCTCGAGGACCTTCGAGATGCCACACCCCCTCCCGGGAGACGTGGTAGAGACGGCCCTCGCCGAGATCTCCCACCCCCAGCAAGAGCGAATTATCGTCGTGGTTACGAGTTTCAACGAGATCGTCCTTTGGATGAACCACGTCCTCCACCACTCGTTGTAGAGATAGACCTGGATATGACTATGACGATGATGACGAATACGGTGACTTCCGTGAGCCCCGTCGAGGAATGACTCCAGAGGAGGATGACATCACCCGACGGATCTGTATTGATGCTCCCACCTTCGATGGTCACCTGGATCCGAAGGCGTTTAGTGATTGGCTCATGGACATGGACCACTACTTTGATTGGTTTGAGATGAGCGACGAGAGGCGAGTACGGTTCGCGAAGATGAAACAAATTGGCCAAGCAAAGATATATTGGTCGAGTGTAGAGAGATCTTTGGAGCGTGATGGCTACTACCCCATTACCCGATGGGATGAGATGAAGCAGTGCTTACAGGATAAGTATCTTCCTGCTTCCTATCGAGATCAGCTGTTAGATCAGTTGTACGTGCTACGTCAGGGTACTCTTTCTATTGCTGATTACATGTCTCGATTTCACGAACTTGTAGTTCGCAGCGACATTATGGAGGAGCCCATTGCCACTGCCTCGCGTTTTCATGCGGGTCTTAGATCAGACATCCGAAGGGAACTAATCCCACATCGGATGGAGTCGGTTGAGCAAGTCTTTCAGCTTGCCCTCGAATACGAGCAGTATTTGCGCTCAGCCGGCCCGAGACAGGCTTCTACTAGACCCGATGCTTCCACATTTAGGAAGCTCGTCCCTTCCACGACTCCTGCCACCCCTCGCGCTCCCACAGATGCGACATGGAAAACTATTGTTACAGGAGGCCCCAAATTTGGGGGTGTCCAATGTTATTGTTGTTCCGGCAGAGGGCATTTCGCAGCACAATGCCCTACCAGGAACTTGCTGATTGAGTATTCTGACGAACCCAACGCTGAGGCTGAGGGCGTCGCCACTGAGGAGGTTACTGTTGTTGTTGAGGATGGATGGGAGAGCGATGCTCAGAGATCGCTAGAAGTAGGAGTCCTTTGTCGCATCCTCCACACCCATAGTGCTGAGGAGGATTGACGCTGCACCACTATCTTTATCGCTTATTTTTCGAGCGCAGGAGGACCCTGCAAGCTCGCCATCGATAGTGGTACCTGCGTAAATATTATTGCTAGGAAAGGGTTGGAGAGGATGCAGCTTACTACTGAGCCCCATCCTCATCTGTATCGTGTCCTATGGGTGGACAAGTCCACCATTCAAGTTACACAACGGTGTTTGGTGCCGATCCGATTAGCGTCTACTGAGCATCAGGTTTGGTGCGACGTTATCCCTATGGATGTCACTCACGTTCTTCTAGGGAGACCTTGGCTTTAGGATCATGACGCCACGTGTTATGGCTGTTCCAACACGTGTGTGTTCTTCGACAAGGGTTGAAAGATTACTCTTACCCTGACTCAGCCCAGAGATCCTCCCAATGGTAAGGTTGACTCGTTAGTTAGTGTGGGATCGTCGAGACCCCTGCATATCTTGAGAAGGGATGATTTCCTGAAAGAAAGCCTAGAGATTAGGATCATGTTTATTGTAGCGGCCACGTTAGCGGCCTAGACCCCTAGCGAGTTCGTGATTACTGATCCGGATGTTCGACAGTTCATGGATGACTTTTTAGACATTATGCCCGAGGAGCTCCCCGATGAGCTTCCTCCATTGAGGGACATTCAACATGCGATTGATTTAATCCCATGGACATCTTTGCCCAATCTGTCACACTATCGTTTAAACCCAACTGAGCATGCCGAACTAAAGCGGCAAGTTGATGAGCTTTTGCGAAAACGGTTAATACGAGAGAGTCTGAGCTCGTGCGTCATGCCAGCCCTTCTGACTCTGAAGAAGGATGGTAGCTGACGCATGTGCATTGATAGTCGTGTCATAAATAAGATCACGGTGAAGTATCGTTTTTCAATTCCATGCCTCGATGACCTCCTGGATTCGATGACTGATGCCCAGATCTTTTCGAAGATCGACCTTCGCAGTGGGTACCACCAGATTAGAGTTAAAGAGGGGGATGAGTGGAAGACAGCTTTCAAGACGAAGGACGGCTTGTACGAGTGGATGGTGATGCCCTTCGGATTATCAAACACACCTAATACATTTATGAGGGTGATGACTCAGGTTCTGCGGCCCTATATGGGTAAATTCTTGGTCGTATATTTTGATGATATTTTGATATACAGTCGGGGTCTCGCTGAGCATTTGCGCCACATTCGTCTGGTGTTCGACCTTTTCCGAAAGGAGCATCTATACATCAACTTGAAGAAATGCTCGTTCCTATCCACATCCGTTCATTTCTTGGGTTATGTTGTATCGACATCTGGTATTTTTGTCGATCCTGACAAAGTTAGGGCGATCCGAGAGTGGCTCACTCCGATAAACATTCATGAGGCTCGTAGTTTCCATGGACTTGCCACCTTATATAGGAGGTTTGTCCGCGCCTTCAGTTCGGTCATGGACCCCATTACGAGTTGTCTTCGTAAGGGTGATTTCGTGTGGACGAAGGCTGCCACTCGAGCTTTTGAGGAGATCAAGGAGAAACTGTCTACTGCTCCCATTTTACGCTTGTGATGCATCATGAGTTGGTATTGATGCAGTCCTTAGTCAAGAAGGCCACCTAGTGGCCTACTTTAGAGAGAAGTTGAACGAAGCCTGTCAAAAATATTCGAATTATGATCGGGAGTTGTATGTCATTGTGCAGGCACTGCGATACTGACGACATTATCTCTTGCACAAGGAGTTCATTTTAAATTCAGACTATCAGGCCTTGAGATACTTTGATTCCCAGAAGAAATTGGGTCACCGTCATGCCAAGTGGGTGGAGTATATGCAAGAGTTCCACTATGTTCTTAAGCACCGAGCAGGTGTTGAGAACAAACTGGCAGACACATTGAGTCGCCGAGTTAGCATCGTCCACACCATGAGCACCCGAGTAGTGGGGTTTGAGCAGCTAGTTCACGTTTACCCTGAGTGCCCTGATTTTGGGGATATTTATTTCGCGCTCTCGAAGGACTCGCTCGACATTCGGGTGGGTTATTCGATATCTGATGGGTATTTATTTATGGGCTCTCGCCACTACATTACTCAGTCATCCCTCTGAGATTTCCTTATCTGGGAGTTACACGCAGGCGGAGCTGCGGGGCACTTTGGTAGAGATAAGACGATTGCGTTGGTTGAAGATCAATTCATCTGGCCAGGCCTAAAGAAAGACGTCACCAGAGTAGTAAGGCACTGTGCAGTTTGCAAGACGGCAAAGGGGACTCGACAGCCCACGGGATTTTACACTCCACTTCCCCTCCCCGAGAGGCCCTGCTCAGACATTAGTATGGATTTTGTTCTCGGGCTCCCACACAACTTGAGGAAGTTCGATTCAATATTTGTTGTAGTTGATCGTTTCTCCAAGATGGCGCATTTCATTTCTTGCCGAAAGACCGCTGACGCCTCCCACGTAGCAGCGTTATTTTTTAAAGAAGTATTTAAGTATCATGGTCTTCCCATCTCCATAGTCTCTAATCGCGACGTGGGATTCATGAGTTATTTCTAGAAGACTTTATGGAAAAAGACGGGTACGACCCTGAAGTTTCCTCCGCCTACCACCCGCAAACGGACGGACAAACTGAAGTGGTTAATCGTAGTCTTGGAACTCCTCTTCGTTGTCTAATTGGAGATAGTCCAGCAACCTGAGATTCTGTCCTTCTCATAACCGAATTTGCATGCAATAGCTCAGTCAATAGGATCACGGGCTTGAGCCCATTTCATATCGTATTAGGGTATGAGCATAGGAAACCAGTTGATTTGGTGGATATCCCCCTAGGGTCCAGACCTAGTGAGTCAGTCGAGTCTTTCATTCATCATGTGCATGCACTACACGAGTCGGTCTGTAAGAAGATTGTAGCTAGTAATGATTATTATAAGGCTCAAAGCTCAAACAGATCAGCATAGGCGGGAACAAATCTTTGAGCCAGGAGAACATGTATTAATTCGCATTCGATCTGAGAGGGTCCCACAGGGACCAACAAAAAAATTAAGTGCATGCAGAATGGGCCCCTATACAGTTGTGCGGCGAATTGGTACGAACGCATATGAGATAGACATCTCTCATGGTATGGTCATTAGCCGAGTATTCAACGTAGAGGATTTGACTCCTTACTACGAGGAGCATGTGTACGTGGAGCCACTCACCACACCTCTACCTGAGCCTTCATTTGTCATAACCCCACCACCTGAGCCTTCTCCTCATATTACCTCCACCGACACCTCTTTGTTGCCACCAGCGGCGTCGCGACATGCAGATCGAGTTGCACCACCGACGGTTCCATCGACATCATTGCCAGACGGAGATGCATCATTGCCAGACGGAGATACTTTGGTACCACCTGCTTCTACAGACGACGTGCTTCAAATCGTCGGTCACGACTTCTACGTCGCGGGCAGGCGAGATACCTTGTGTTATCTTGTTCGTTGGAGAGGCCGGCCCTAGCACGATGCTACTTGGATTTCCTCAGAGGATCTTCAGCGACTCGCCCCACGGCTGCTCAGCGAGCACAACCACCTACACTCATCGGAGTTGAGTGCCTTCAAGCTCGGGGAGTTGACGGCGTGCCACGACCGACGCGCGTATATTCCTGCAATAGGCGGTGATTTGTTGTCCGAACGGGAGATCGGAGCCCGTGGTCGCGTCCGGATGATCGTTTCTAGTCACTTTTGTGTTTTATGTTTGTTATTTTGAGATGTATTTATCCCCGATCGGACCAAACAGTATTAGCCGTCCGATCGGGAAGTTTATTTTTTGATTAGGGTGCAATTACATCAAGTGGTTTGCTAGTCAGTTTATTTATTGAGGCAGCGGGCGGTTCGGCAAGGGATCGAGGGTTTTGGAAAGTAGAAGTCGTTGGTCTGTGACAGGAGCGATTCCTGGATCGTTCTCCGGTGCGACGCAAGAAGTCACCTCCGCCTCCTCCCGCGGGTGCGACGTCGGCGACCACTCCTCTCCCTTCTTCCCTACTCTACCCACAACCTGCACCCGTCAGCCATCCTCGGTTCAACCTGCCGCTTCCCAAAGCCGCATCCCCTGCTTTCCTCCTTCACGTCGCCCTCTTCCTATCGCCCCATCTCTGCATATAATCCTCTGTCGGACTACGATAAGGCCTCCCCAACACCTCCTGCATCCTCTTCCCACCCTTGCACAAAGCCTACAATCATTTCCCCTCCGCTCGGCCCCTGTAGCTTTCACTGTATCTGACTTTCCACCCCTTCCTCCTCCATAACAGAGCCGTCAAACCACCCCCTTCCTCCCTCTACCAATCACTTTTAAGGCTTCATTTGGTTCGGCGGTGGCGGTTCGATCCGGCGGACGGCGGGTGGAAACGGAATGTTCGAATCAGAGGGGGAAGGTAGCTGCTTTAAACTGAGCTTTTTGGGGCGTTTCTCAAGGCGGACGGGTGGAAATGGGGCAAACGCCGCCTGAGGTTCATTAGTTTACCCTACTTCCGGCGGCGTTTGCCCAAAACGGAGCAGCAAAACGGCCATACAAATAGAGCCGAAGTATCCTCACCCCACAAACAGCCCGATCCAAATCTCCGTTATCTTCTCCGCTTACTACAACCTCGGACGCTCGCCAACAACCGCTTCCATTGCCGCCTACGTATGCAACTTGTGATATAAAGTTATTGTCATGTTATTGTTGTTTATTTTGGCAAAACTTGTACTGTGTTGATTGTTTTCTTATCGTGATAGTAGTTCGTTCGTCGTTAAATTTGTAGGGCGTATTCTGTGATCGCTTGAAATTATTAGCGCCTATATCGTTTGTGAACATTGATAAATGTTCTAAGTGCTGTCCATGAGAGATGTGAGCAGCTACAGATTTTGCTGGAAAAGCTGTTGCATCCTTCTTCCTGAATGAAGATGTTGGGGAACTAAATACAACTAGTCCATGGTGGGCCAATTGTACTTTTGGAGCTTGCCATCTGGTGATCGCTCTCATCTCTTTAGATACAGGATATTTGGATCCAAATATAAAGAACTTATCCGGAGATTTATGGCCAGAGTGTACAGAAACACTCCTTCTGAGATCATGTGTCTTTACCCCACTGGTAGAGTACACATTTGTTTGATCCTCATGGGGAGATGCAACTTGACAGTTTTAGAAGGTAAATTCACATTTTGAAATATTGTCAACTTATCAGGGAATTCAGATTTGAAATGATGATTAGTGTGATTAATACCCAGCTTCCCAAGGACTTGGCTGTTTATACCTTTTGGCAACTGACCTTGTGACTGGAAAGAGTTAATCACAATCCTCAATTTCTCTGAGAACTTTTGTTCCAGATATCTGATATGCTTATTCTTTTCTTCTAGAAGCTTGGTCTGACACTCAAGATTTTTCCTGAGTACAGACACCTTATGACTCTTCTTATAAAATTCAATAGATTTATTATTATAAAGAGTTTTATAAGGCATGAGGGCTTCAATCTCCTTTGCTTGCCTTTTGGCAAGATTTCTACTCTTCCTTAGAGCATCTAGGAGTAGTTCATACTTATCAATCAATTGATTGACATCAGTCTCAGAATCTGAGCAATCTTCATCATATGATGAAGATGCATCAGTGTTTGGACTGGTTTGATACTCAAAGGAAGATGGAAGAATGGAGAGGGGTTGTACCTTGATTGATTTTGAGTCTGCCAGACTTCTTTCCTCTTCAGTTATTGTCATCAGCCCTTGGCATCCACAGTCTTCTTCATCCTCCTCATTGTCACTGTCAGAGTGTGACAGAGGGGCTCTTATCCCTATCCTGGCAACAGGATATTCCTCTTCTTCTTTTGGATATGCAGCAATAGATATCAGCCCTATATAGGCTTCTTCCTCTTCATCTTCAGATTCTGAGGAGGAAGAATCAGTCTAGCTTCTCTCCTTCTTATCCACAAAGGACTTCTCCTTCTTCTTGTCCTTGTGGTGATGATGATGTTTTTTCTTCTTCTTCTTCTCATCTTCTTCCTTTCTTTTGACTGAGCACTCAGCAATGGCATTCCCAGCCTTGCTGCAACAATAACCGATGACATTTGAGGAAATCTATTTACTAGTTTTAGGGGTATACCTGTCATCCGTGGATGACTTTCTGTGGTAAGAGGATGAAGATGGCCTCCTCCAGTCCTTCTTCATGAACTTCTGAAATTGCCTTGAGAAGGAAGCTAGATCTTTATCAGACATGTGGTTGTCTGATGAGCTTGACTCAGATTTTTCTGAGCTTGATTCAGCTTCCCTCCTTGGTAGTGAGGGAGTCTTTCTTCTGCTCCTTGAGGTTTCTGCCTTGAATGCCACATACTTATCCTTGGACTTGGATTGGCTGCTCTTCTCCTCTTCTAGTCCAGCAGTCAGCTGTATTTCATAGGATAGTAACTTTCCAAACAAAGTTGGTGAAGGAGTGTCTCTATTGTTTATTTATAATAATTAATTTACACGTTGTAATCTTAAGCGGGCCAATCCTGCTTTTCATTACACGACATTGCATGTAGGGTTGTATTAAGCGAGTCCACCCCCGTGTCCACCTTATCACTGCATCACCTAGGAGTTTCGAGCATACCACACCATGTCCCTAAGAGGCAACTGGGCCTATGGTATAGTGCCTGGGAAGGAGCTTATGATATTAATGCCATCCCCCCCCCCCCCATGCACCAGTACATGAACCCTTAACTCAAGCTCCACTCTCAGTCTTCCGGAGAGAACATGCTCCCAAATATGACCGTTGTCAGGAATCCGCATGTGGTCTTACCAATCCATCCTAATGGGGAGTGTTTTTCAGCCATAACATCCCTCGCGGAGGGATTGTGTTGTCTAACGGGCACGATTTGACTATGGTATGGACAATTATTATAATGATCATCAGAAACTTTGTAAAGATCGCCCCATAGAGAACGATATCACTCGTCGTGTTCGCAGTCGATGCCCCCTCATTTGATGGCCAATTAGACCGAAAGCTTTTAGCGGTTGGCTCCGAGATATGAACTACTATTTCAAATGGTACTAGATGATAGACGAGAGTAGAGTTCAGTTTGTCAAAATGAAACTACATGGGCAGGACAAAATTTATTGGATGGAGCTTAAGAGATCGCTAGAGATATATCTTTCCATCAGTCTATGGGTTGATATGAAGCAAAAAAGCTGAAGAGAAATATCTCTCAGCTTCCTATAGGGATCCACTTCCTAGACTAACACAACGTGTTGATAATGAACTCCTCTATAGTTGAGTAAATAGGTCAGCTTAATGAGAACGGTACTGGGAGTTGCAATAGAGAGGAGGCCATTGTGACCACTTCCAGGTTCCGGGATGGGTTATGATCAGAGAATCATAGGGAACTGATTCCTCGCCATCTACAGTCGGAGTCGGTCAAGCCAATATTCAAGTTCGTCCTCGAGGATAAGCACTATCTATGGCCCACAAGTACAAGCTATGTTAGCTCGCAACCTGATGGCTCGACCTTTAATAAACCTTCCCAATATAGGACCATCATGACAATGACTAATTGTGCCCCCACGGACATAAAAGAAAAAACAATCATAATGGGAGACAGACAAAAGTTTTTTTGCAAAGAGAATTTTGGATGAATGATGGGGAAGAGTCAAATATATTAAAAGATTGTCTGACGTAAGTTTCTCTACAAATATGAACATTCTGAGCAAAAAATAGTTCTTGGTTGGATGCATCAATGGAGACAGTGATGAAAGGACTAATTAAAGAGAAATTTGTAACGAATGCGAAGTTCAAACACCCCAAGAGAGGATCTCATCACGACAGTTGTTCGAAGACGAGCCGAAGATGCTCAGGGAGATGTCCCATGAAGAAGAACGTGTTATGTGCTAGCCAGAGAGGTAGCTGGAGGCGGAGGGTATACTGCGGAGCCGAAACCACGTCTGCCTAGACAAGGCCTGCTCGGGACGAGAAAGTTATCAAGATCTCATGCACAAGACAAGGAGGAAGAGAAATACTTTTTTCATAACATTACAAGACCCGCACTTGCCTTTAAATAGGCTACAAGATTATTAAAGTGCAAACCCTAAACTAAAACAATTAATAATAATAAAGACAATGTAGATAACTAGGTCCTTTGGCCGGCGACCCATAACAATTAACGACTAAGCACACTAATAACAATAAAAGACCTAAAGATACAATAGCTGGATTGAGACCATAACAGAACAATGGTAGCTCGAAGACAACAATTGGGTCATGTCAGACAAAGCTCTACTAAAGGCAAATGCATGTGATGAGCTTGCTCGAAGGAGACAATTGTTGGTCTATCAAAGAAATTAGTGGAAGATGACTACCAAAGATGACGGCCTATGATAGCAATGTCGACGAATTATGGAGGATCGAAGAAGTGGGAGTTGGCACCACCAAGAGGCTTCAAAGAACCACGGGTAAGGAAAGGAGTTTGCTCTTATACCTTGTGAGAGTAAAATAAATAAGGAAATTAATCAATAAGAAGAAGAGGCAAAAAAATAGAAAGGGAGAAAATGGGTAGCATAAAAGAATATTTCCGAATAGTAGGAACACTTGTAAATTTTCACTTAAATTAAATATTCAAGGACAACATGACCTAAAAGAGTTGTATATGTTGTTTGAAGGAAGTAAAGCACCTTTGTTGGACGGGTGGAATCCCTTCTTTCTCCTCAACTCTTTCCTTGATCCTCTCAATTGTGTCCGTAGGCTCAATGTCAATTTCTATTTCCTTTCCAGTAAGTGTCTTCACCTTAATCATTGTTCCACCTCTAAGCCTCAAAACCAGATGGAGGGTTGACTCTTTCTGAATATTGTAATCTGCCAGTGTCCTACCATCTTCCAGCTGCTTCCCCGCAAAAATCAATCGTTGTTGATCAGGAGGAATACCCTCCTTGTCCTGCAGAACAATATTAACGATTTATTCAGTGCTAACAATAGATTACAATACTTTTGCAAAATTGGATAAGAAACTAAAATATTAGATAGAAATCGCTTTCATAAAACCCCTAGCAAAGGATTAAATAACCATTTGCAAGCAAAGTTTACATGTCTGGTTATAAAACTTAGCATTTTAGAAAGGGGTGTCTTTCCTTATAGTTTCATTCCAAGTCTAGCATTTTAGAAAGGGGTGGGCAACAAAAAATCACAACAAGTCGAGTGTGGATAAAATAAAGATGTTAACAAAAATGGGAAGTATAGTAGAAAAGATATATTGAAACTGATTATATTAGAAGAATGGTGAAATGAGATTTAAGATAGAAAGCCAGACATAGGTATTTCAACTTGAACAATGAAGAGCAGAAGATGCACCAAAAGATAAGATAAATGTGCCTACTTAAATAAGATGACAGAAAGTTGCCAAGTATTTGAGACATAACCAGGTGAAGATTTAAAACCAATGAAAAATAGTTGTAAGAAAAACTGTTGAAATTGATAGTAGCACGGTAGATAATTTAAGGATATAGCATGAAGCTCACCACATTATATAACATTTAAACTAAGATACTAGAAAGATTTGACTCCATTAATGACCTTAATATAACCAAAAGATAAGATAAATGTGCCTACTAAAAAAACTGTGTTACAAGAAAGCTCTCTGAATCTTGTGAGCCAATCTTCCATATAAATCCTTTGACTTTACCTCCTGAGCTACCAAAATTTGTTGGGCTGCAGCAACTTAGACTTCAACAGGGAAAGTCGGAGGTGGTCGGCGGCTGGCCGGCTGCAGGAATGCAGCAGGGAGGAAGCCGACGGCCCTGAGCTGCTGTCGCCTGGCTGAAGGGGCCGGCGGCCGGCCGGATCTGCAGGGAGACGACGGCGGCGGGCTAATGCGGGATTCCAGCAGGAACAACACTGGAGGAGGCTCGGGCGGTGCTGCGGTGGAGGAGAAAAGCGGTGCGGGCGGGCTGGAGATACAAGCCGTACTTGGAATCGGCACCAAGGAGGGCTGATGGAGATGAAGGCGGAAGAGACCCTTGGCATCGGCACGAAGGGGAGCCACCGGAGTCGGCATCGGCGGCGTGACCGAAGAATCGGGCGAAACCGAGCGGGCGGCTTTTCTTTCCCAAAATCGATGCCCTGGTGCTGCCCTAATGAAAAACTGTTGATCAATTGATCGGAGTAGCACGTTCCCCATCATTTTCACTTTTATGTGCAGGGACAGATACCTGCCCTGCCACCTTGGCATCACCACCAAGGCCCATATCAGCACCAGGCGGCTTTATCAGGCCCGCGGGCCGTACACCTCAACCAGCTTCCGCCACGGCTCAGCACCGCGCGGCAGGTTGTTGAGGCCGGGTCTCATCCCGCACCCCCTAGATAAGAGGCCCTCAACACCTTCATCACCAAATCCGCGGACAGTTGGTGATAAGAGGGCCTCTTACTAGGGGGTGCGGGAGAGAGCCTCAACAACCTGCCGCGCGGTGCTGATGCCTGGCGGAGAGCTGGTTGGGTGTACGGCCCGCGGGCCTGATAAGCCGCCTGGTGCTGACTCCAGGTGGCCCCTTGGTGGTGATGCCAAGGTGGCGGGGCAGGTGGACTCCTGTCCCTGCATAACCTGTCTACAATCTAATCACAAATACGGCATGCAAATTCTTCACCGCATTATATAACAACATTTACAACTGTTGAGTGGGGAAATTAAATTATTATTTAGCACTACTTCAGTATATATAGGAGTGGGAAAAAAAGGTATAGAGGGTGTCATAACAACAATAACGTAACATAACAAAAAACACGGAATCTCCAACACTCCTCAAGTTGGGCGTGTAATGTCGGTCATGCCCAACTTGCCCAATATCTTGTCAAAGGAGCACTGACTCAGTCCCTTAATAAGCACATCTGCAAGCTGCTAGTTTGATGGGACAAGGGGGTGCCCACCATTCCCTTTATAATGTTCTCCTTAATGAAGTGTCTATCGATCTTCACGTGTTTAGTACGGTCATGTTGGACTGGGTTGTGGGCAATGCTAATAGCAGCTTTACTATCACAATAGATCCTGATTGGACCACCTCCTTCCACACCCAAGTCCCTCATAATCGGCTGAATCCATATCCCTTTGCATATCCCAAGCGTCATTGCTCGGAACTCCGCTTCAGCACTGAATCTGGTTACGACATGTTACTTGCTTCTCCAGGTCACCAGATTGTACCCAACAATGGAGCAATATCCAGATGTAAATCGCCGATCATCAATACAACTTGTCCACTCAGCATCCGTGCAAACTTCTACCGATAATGCCATGTTGGGTGTAAATAGTATGTCTTTGCCTGAAGAGGATTTGAGATACCTCGGGACTCTGTATGCAGCATCAAGATGATGTGATCTCGATGAGTGCATGTATTGGCTGAGAACTCTCATAGCATAAGATATGCCTGGACGGGTATAGGAGAGAGATAAGTTTCTCAACCAGTCGCTGGAAACCTGGTATGTCATCAACCATTTCTCCACCATCCCTACCAAGCTTGTGATTGGCTTCAATTGGGATGTCAGCGAGTCAACACTCAATCATTCCAGTGGTTTCCAATATATCTAGAATGTACTTCCTTTGAGAGATAAAGATCTCATGTCTGGATCTGGCCACCTCGATACCAAGAAAATATTTGAGAGTCTCAAGGTCCTTCACTTTGAACTCCTTTGCAAGCCTAGATTTTAAGTTCTCCATCTCCTCTGTGTCATCACCAGTAATCATTATATCGTCAACATAGACAATAAGGGCAGTCACTTTGTCATGTCGGTGTTTCAAAAACAAGGTATGATCCGCGTTGCTCTGCCTGTGCCCGAAGGACATCATTGCCTGGTGGAATCTCCCGAACCAAGCCTGAGGCGACCGCTTCAAGCCGCACAAAGCCTTCTTCAATCTGCAAACTTTCCCTGCTGACTCTTTTGAAAGAACATCAGGAGGTAAGGACATGTAAACTTCCTCCTCAAGATCACCGTGAAGAAATACATTCTTCACATCCAACTGGCTGAGACTCCACCCTTTGGACATGGCACATGAAAGCAGTATCCGGATTGAATTCATTTTAGCAACCGGAGCAAATGTCTCCTGATAGTCGATGACGGTTGTTTGAGTGTATCCTCTAGCAACCAACCTAGTTTTGTACCATTCTTGGGAATTCTGCTTCATAGAGAAGACCCACTTACAACCCATGATGATTTTCCCTTTAAGTAGGTGAACAAGATCTCAAGTATGATTCTTGTCAAGGCCCAAGGGCCACCATTTCCTCCAACATAGTTGTCTTCCATTCACTGTGCTCAAGAGCTTCCAGTCAAGAACAGAGAATAAATATATATATGGAAGACAAGGAGGTGACAAATGCTTTATGTGAAGGAGACAGAGTCATAGGTCACATAATGGGAAAAAGGATGTTGAGTAGAAATATAATTATCTTTGTCAGTACCGGAAGATGGATCAAGTGGTGGCCTAGGTAGTGTGGATAATGCCTATGTGTTCATATTCAGTGGTCGGCAAGAGTAAACATGCAATGGAGGAGGCATAGGAGGAAGAGGCATCACCGGACTACTAGGGACAGGAGAGCAAACCTGCAATGGAGGAGGAAAGGGAACAGAAGCAGGGGGAATAAGCAAGTGAACATAAGCAGGGGAACTCACTTCCCTAGTATTCATCTCCCCCTGAAGAGAGGTCTCATAGTAAGTTTCTGATTCCCGAAAAGTGACATCCATAGTGACAAATGACCGCTTGGTGATGGGATGAAAGTACTTAAAGCCTTTTTTGGTGGGTAAGTAACGAATAAAGACACACCGCAGAGCGCGGAGGTCGAGTTTAGTTTTGGGATGGATGTGCACAAAACACACATACCCAAAGATGCGAGACGAGAGAGAAGTGGGACGAAACCCGAGTGTGGCTAGAGGGGTCTGAAACCCAAGAACACGGCTAGACATGTAATTGATAAGGTAGGCAACAATGAGGGTTGCATTGCCCCAATAATATTTAGGAAGGTTCATTCGGAGAAGGAGACATCTGACAACCTTGAGGAGGTGTCAATTTTTGCGCTCTGCAACCCCATTTTGAGCTGGAGTGTAAGCACAAGAAGTCTGATGTATGATACCAAGATCATTCAGGTATTTCTAAAAACGAGAGTCGATATACTCACGACCATTGTCACTACGCAAGACCTTAATGGTAGCACTAAACTGAGTAGTAACCATCTTATGAAATTATTGAAAAAAAGAAAACACGTCACTTTTATACTTCATCAAATAGACCCAAGAACAACAAGAGGAACAATCAATAAAGGAGACAAATCAGGAGCAGCCAGAAATAGACGCAGTAGGACTATGGCCCCAAACATCAGTATGAATAAGGGCAAAGGGAACAGAGTTACACAGAGACATAAGAGGAACAGAACTATGATGATGCTTACCAAGTTCACAGACATCACAATGAAACTCATTAAACCGAGCAGTAGACATAGTAGGAAGCACAAACTTCATAGTAGAGATGGGGGATGGCCAAGACGACAGTGCCAGACATCTACATTAAAGAGTCGATCAACATGATACGCCTTTGGAGATTGGACGAGGCTGGAGCAAGGTGAGGTGGAAGGGTCGAACACATATAGCCCATTATACAATCTACCAGAGTCAATCACTGTCCCTGTCTTCAGGTCCTAAAAGACACAAGAGGTAGAAAAAAGGTTAGTAAACAGTTCATAGAGTTAGTCAACTGACTAATAGATAAAAGATTGCGAGTGAAGGCAGGTGCATGAAGAACAGAGGAGAGAATAAGAGAGGAGTAAGAAATAAATCCCTTCCCAACAATGGAGGAGAAAGATCTATCAGCGATGCTTTGTCTCAGCCAGATAAGAGAGTGTAGGACACAAAACTTGTGGCTGACCCAGTCATGTGATCAGTAGCTTTGAATTCAATGATCCACTGTGAGTACATAAGTGTGGAAGCAGAATGAGCACCTGGATGGCCTTGGTGGCCATAGAAAGAGGATGATGAACATGACTACTCAGCCGGTGGACCATGCATCGAGGGACGGAAAGGTAGGAATGTAGGATCCCTTAAGCAATGTCTGAATCCAAAAAGTGAGGAACAGAAGTGTCCTCCATAGCATCAGACATGTGTGTAGATATGGACAGAGATGATCTATGTTGGGATCGGCCACCACGAAGTGCAAGGCCTCCTCGGGGAAAGGGAAGCCATGAAGCTTGAAGGAAGTAGCACTCAGATATATAAAAAACCTTGAACAGAAATCGAGGTGAAGGAACACGGAAACACAAAAGGTATCACAAGATAAAAGTCACCCTCATAGAATGAGGGAAAGGAACCATAACTCCAATAGTGATTGAAGGAACCAAAGAGGTAACGCCGGAAAGGGAAAATCAAGATCCCATGGCATCGGCGCCCCTAGAGGACGGGAGAGAACATCCCGCTGGAAGGAGAAGCCCCCTGGAGGACTGCTATTGGAGGCAAAGCCCTCTAGAGAAGCGAAAGAGAGGCGGAAAGGAGCGGGCTGCTAGGAGAAAGAAACCCGCAAGAGAACCTGACGAAGCCCGCTGGAACGGAGTACGGAGGACGGAGGACGAGGTATCGGCGCACGGAAGAAGAGCCCTCTGCGAGCGGGATCGACAAAGCCTTCTGCGAGCGGGATCAACACACGGAAGCGGAGCCGAAGCGGGGGCTGGATCAGGGAACGCCCGAGGGCTCTGATACCATGTTGTGTGGGGAAAATTAAATTATTATTTAGCACTACTCCAACATATATAGGAGTGGGAAAAAAGGTACAGAGGGTAACATAACAACAATATCGTAACATAACAAAAAAATACGGAATCTCCAACAATAACTAAGAAACTAGAGAGCTATGAGTTTATTGAATGAACCAAATGTAGCCTGTCTACAAACTAATCACAAACTAGCACACTACTTAGTTTATAGCTGATACAACAATTCTGGTAGTTAAAGAATGAAAATTTCAGCAGCAGTCGGTGATATAGCTCAAGGTCCAGCACTTCCAAAGCAAATTAGAAATTGGCGCAAAAAGTTTAGATTAACAAATAGAAACCCTGATCTTGGCCGACAAAATCCCCTGGCACCTAAATTTTGGTACCTTGTTTATAAGTTTAAAAAATCCAAACAAGTGGCATGATTACATTCCATCACTGTTCCAGAAACTGCATTGACACTATATATCACTAGATAATACAGCCAAAACATTCGTCTAGAATCAAGTTAAGCAGGATGATGGCTTAAGAAAAATGAAAAAGGGAGAAATAAGAACACATTACAATATTGCAAATTTGTTTTGCATGACCAAATATTCAGGAAAGTAAAATCCAGCAAGTATTGTAGTAGAAATCAAAATATATGAAAAGACGTGAGAGTTTTTTCATAATTACATCACAAAGGTATGTAAGACCACATTTCAGTTGTGCTACTTACAAAAACAAAATATGACAATTACAATGTGATGGAGATCATTATAATCAACAACTCATTCAGACAATATGAGTCCACGAATGCGTCTGGATGATTGTTTCGAGTCGATTTCATATATTTATTTTATATTTTCGAGTTATTTTGAAACCCGGTTGGTTCGAACATTTTGAGCCGTCCGATTTGGAGGTATTTATGCATGCAGGGGGGCTGAGGGGATCGAAGGTTGATTTGCAATTTTTGCAACCCGTCAGTCGTGGGTTTCTCTCGGTGCGACTCCGGGAGATCTCCCTTTTGGTGCAACACCAAGGCAGCTTCTACCCTTCCTCCTCTACAGCCAAGCCATCGTAACTTCTCCGTCCTCCCCCTTGAATTCCCCCCCCCCCCCTCCATTCAATACCCCATGCCCTACTCTTCGTACCATTCCGTTGTATCCAACTCAGAATAGCCGGTCCAGCCCTGTTTCGTGAGCCCCCTGTTAGTCCCAATTCCCAAATCTCCATCTCAATACCCAATCCTCATTCCTGTGAACCCTAAATAACCTAGTCAGCCGACTTCTGCTTCCATCCTCTGGTTTGCCGTTCTCTTACCCGTGGTTTCAAGAAGCCTTACATCCATTGCAACCTCCCTGGAGATTTGCAATTTTTGCAACCCGTCAGTCGTGGGTTTCTCTCGGTGCAACTCCGGGAGATTACCATTTTGGTGCAACACCAAGGCAGCTTCTACCCTTCCTCCTCACAGCCAAGCCATCGTAACTTCTCTGTCCTCCCCCTTGAATTTTCCCCCTCTCCTTTCAATACTCCATGCCCTACTCTCCGTACCATTCCATTGTATCCAACCCAGAGTAGCCGGTCCAGCCCTGTTTCGTGAGCCCCCTGGTAGTCCCAAATCTCCATCTCAATACCCAATCCTCATTCCCGTGAACCCTAAACAACCTAGTCAGCCGACTTCTGCTTCCATCATCTGGTTTGCAGTTCTCTCACTTGTGGTTTCAAGAAGCCTTACATCCATTGCAACCTCCCCCCACCCAACCCGCATCCACATCCCTTGCAGCAGCCCACCCCAACCCACAACCCCATTGTTTCAGCATCTGCCCACCCCAACCCACAACCCCATTGTTTCAGCATCTCCACCACAAAATCCTACCCCGAGCCTAACCAAATCTGAAACCAGCCCACCAAGAACTGCAGCAGCCTTGGACCTCTGATTCCACCATCGTCTGCATGCGTAAGTTATTTTGACTTATTGATCTCTACCGCTGTGTGCCTGGACACATATTTTGTTGGATGTTTTCTTATAATTGCTTTTAGTATTGTGAAATCACGTGGTTTGCATGTCTTATTTGGTGCGTGTTTGAAAAAAAATTGTACCTTAGTTGTTTGTTGAATAGAACTTGATCTCTTAATTAATGTTTGTGAACATCTATATGATTGTTTTGAATCTTTATTTTATTAATTGTTTGTGGCTAAATTGCAATTTGATCAAATCATTTGCACGCGCATAAAACTTACATTTGATTAGATTGAGTGTATGTTTGTGTTATGAAGAAGGTGGGAGAGAGAGAGATCTAAAGAACTAAGAGGAGAAATTAGGGTTGAGAGCATGAAAGGAGAGAATACCTGATAATAATCTTGCATAGTTCTTCAAGAGGGGGTCCGGGTATATTTATACCCGGACCAAGGCTGGCCGGCCAAGAGGGCCGGTCGGCCCCAATGGGGGCTGAACTGGGTGGGTTCAGCCCCCCGATTCGTTATTTAGATAGTGGGGTTGAACCGGTTGGTTCAGCCCCATTGTTGCCTTCAGACCCCTTGTGTCGTCGTGTGTATTGACGCCTAAATAAGCGGGCGCCGTCCGGAGGCGTAACATTCTCTGCCCCATCAAAAACCAGCTTGTCCCCAAGGTGGTAGTCAGGGTACAGCTCGCGAAACTCCATCAGATCCACCCAAGTGTTGTGCGCTGCAGTCATATGTTGCCACTTAACCAATACTTCAGGACGGTACTCGGTCCCGCGATGCTTCCACTTGAGCAACAGGACCTCCTCAGGTAACGGTCGTAGTTCGCCCGCAGCTGTAGCCTCGGGCAAAAGAGGGCTTGCTTGGATGGAGGTGCCAAGCTTCTTCTTCAGCAGGGAAACATGAAAGGTCGAATGTATCCGCGACCCCTCGGGTAGTGTCAACGTGTAAGCGACCGGGCCAACCCGGCGAACAATCTGAAAGGGCCCATAGTAACGGGGGGGGGGGGGCAACTTTTGATTCGTCCGTTGGGCGACAGACAATTGCCTGTAGGGACGGAGCTTGAGAAAGACGTCATCATCCACCTGGAACTCGCGGTCTGTGCGATGTTTGTCCTCCTGTGCCTTCATGCGATCCTGTGCTGCCCGCGGATTCTCCCGTAAAGTAGCAATAGTGTGATCACGATCTCGGAGTGCCCGATCAACGGCGGGAAGCGTCGTGCTGCCCAGCTCATAGTTGCTCAAGGAGGGCGGTGGCCGGCCGTATACGACCTCGAACGGGGGTCATTTTGCTGGCGGAGTGGTAGGACGTGTTGTAACAATATTCGGTCCAATGTAACCACCCTGCCCAAGTACGTGGTTCATCCATGACAAAGCAACGCAAGTAAGTCTCCAGCCCCCGTTTAAAAACCTCTGTCTGGTCATCCGTCTGTGGATGGTGAGCTGTGCTGAACCGTAATGACGTGCCCTGTAAACGGAAGAGTTCCCTCCAAAATGTTCCCACAAAGGTCGGATCGCGATCCGAAATGATCGCCCATGGGATCCCATGCAACCTGACAACCTCCCGGGCAAATGTAGCTGCAACTGATGGGCCGGTGTACGGATGGCTCAGGGCGATGAAGTGCCCGTACTTGGATAATTTATCGACGACCACCAAAATAACGGATTTGCCCTGAGACTTGGGCAACCCATCGATGAAATCCATGGAAACGGACCAAACGGTATCCCAGACCAAATGAGGGATCTCCAACGATGTAAGCAATCCGGCTGGGGAGGTCATCTCATACTTCTAGCGCTGACATATGTCACACTGTCGAACAAACAACTGAATATCACGTTGCATACCTTTCCAGAAGACGTTTGCACGTGCACGCTGAAGGGTGCGGGCGAGACCGGCATGGCCACCTGTCAGCGAGGAATGGAACTCATGCATCATAACTGTCCGCCATGCTGACTGAGAAGGAATGACCACACGGTCCCGAAAGTACAACCGGTCATTCTGAAGATGATAACCTGGAACCGTCTCCAGTGCCCGTCGGAAAGCGTCCACAATAGGTCGGAGCCCTGAGTCACGCTCCACCTTTTCCTGTATCTCATCCATGGAGTCGAGCTGGGGTGTAGAAATCTGAGCAAGTGTGCCCTCCGGCAAGCAGGATAAGACATCAGCAACTCGATTGTCCCGGCCCTGGCGGTAGAAAATCTCATAGTCGTACCCCAGAAGTTTGGTGACTCACTTCTGTTGGATAGGAGAGGAGATCCGTTGTTCCAAGAAGTGCTTCAAACTCTGATGGTCCATCCGAATCTTGAAGTGTCGCCCCAGCAGATAAGGTCGCCACAGAGCCACGGCGTGAATAACAGTCAACATCTCCTTCTCATAAGCGGACAACCCCAATGTCCGAGGAACCAATGCCTTGTTGTAGAAGGCTATCGACCGCCCTTCCTGCATCAACACAGCACCCAGACCCACTCCTGACGCGTCCGTCTCGATGATGAACTTCTTGGTGAAATCCGGAAGTGTCAAGACTGGTGTAGTCGTCACAGCCCGTTTGAGTGCCTGGAAAGCCGCCTCAGCCTCATCCTGCCACGAAAACGCATCCTTCTGCAGTAACTGGGTCAGCGGCCTGGCAATCTTGTCGTAGTCTCGCACAAAACACCGGTAGTAGCCCGTGAGACCCAAGAAGCCCTGCAAGGCAGGCCCGTATAGTCTGGGGTCGCGGCCAAGAAACCATGCTCTCAATCTTTCGAGGGTCGGCTTTAACTCCTTCAGCCGAGACTAAATGGCCCAAATACTCCACTCCTCCTGACCGAAAGAACACTTCGAACGCTTGGCATAAAGCTGATGCCTGCGCAGCAGGGAGAAGACCTGTGCGACATGGCGCAAGTGCTCTTCCAAAGTAGCATTGTATATGAGGATGTCATCGAAAAAGATCAGCACAAAGTGGCGAAGGAGCGGACGGAAGATCTCATTCATATTAGCCTGGAAGGTGGACGGTCCGCCAGTCAACTCGTTGGCCATCACCAAAAACTCATAGTGTCCATCGTGAGTCCTGAAGGCCGTCTTGTGGACGTCTTCGTCCCGCATGAGGATCTGGTAGTAGCCCGACCGAAGGTCAAGCTTGGTGAACCGCGTCGCCCCATGTAGCTCGTCCAACAGTTCTTCAATCAATGGAATCGGGAACTTATCCTTCAGGGTGACGCTGTTCAGTGCACGATAGTCCACACAAAACCGCCACGACTCATCCTTCTTCTTAACCAGAATGATCGGGGCCGAGAATGAGCTCGTGTTGGGCCGGATGATTCCCGCATCGAGAATCTCCTGAATGCTGCGCTCAATCTCAGCCTTCTGCATGTGTGGGTATCGATATGTCCGAATATTGGTAGGCTCCGCCCCTGCCTTGAGTACAATATGATGATCCCGAAACCGTGACGGCGGAAGTGTGTGTGGCTCCTGGAAAACGTCAGCATACTCCTCCACAAGGGACTGCATCTGTATGGGCACCTCAGATGGTCCGGCCTCATCCGACCTCACCCCCAAAAGTACCGTCATCAAACTTGCTGCCTCCCCGAGTTGTTGCATGCTTTGAAGAGATACTTCCTTTACTGGCGAAGATGTGAGACCCTCCAAACAGAACTGTTTCTCCTGCTGCATGAACTCCATCGTCATCTGATCCAAATCAAAAGTGAGCTGTCGCAACTGCTGCAGCCACTGAACTCTCAGTACCATGTCTGTGCACCGAATGGGTAAAATATAGACATCCGTGCAGCCCACATACCCCTGCATCCGAAGCGCCACCCCTTTAAGCACAACTTCGCACTGCAAATTGCTGTCGTCCGCCACCATAACCTGGAAGGCAGCCCCTGTATCAATCACATGCCCAACCCGCTGGGCCACGTCAGGATGGATGAAATTGTGCGTACTCCCACTGTCCACCAGAATAGTCACTTTCTCTTGCCTGATCCTCCCCGCAAGTCGCATAGTGAGTGGAGGAGGATTACACCATTCCATAGCATGTAGGGAAATCCTGAACTCGGTCAGATTCAAGTCTTCAGCGGGGACCTGCTCCTCTAGGCTCGGCTCGGCCTCCACATCTTCATGTAAGATAAAGACTTGTACCTTCTGACATTTGTGGCCCGCCGTGAACTTCACGTCGCAGTTGAAACAGAGTCCTTTCTCCTTCCTTGCATGTAACTCCGCCCATGACAGTCACATCACCGTAGGCCGTCCGGTTACCGGTGGTTCTCTCCTAGCAGTCGTCGGTGTAGTAGTGGGCCTCACTGTAGTACGGGACCGTTGTCTGTTGAACCGCTCTTCTTGAATGCGGGTCAGACTAATGGCGTGATTCAAGCTGCGGGGCATGTACGTCTGAACTTCATCTTTTAAGTGTTCTTTCAACCCAGAGATAAAAAAACTGAGGAGTGTTTTCTCCTCCCAGTGCACCCTATTTGCCAACTTTTCGAACTCCGTTCTGTATTCCATCACGGTGCCCTTCTGACGTAACTTTTGCAAGAGAGCCTCAAAGTCCTCAAACTCCAGGGGCCCGAACCGAGCGTTGAACCCATCGACAAAATCCGCCCACAACACATAATCTCGTCCCCGCAGGAACCACTGCGTCCACTGAAAAGTGTCATTCTCTAAGTGGAAGGACGTCAGTTGCACCCACTGTACCTCTGGCACCTCTTGATAGCTGAAAAACAACTCCGCCTTTTGTATCCACTCCAAGGCGTCTCCTCCGTTATAACGAGAGAAATTCATGTGTGTCAGCTTCGGAGGCATGTACGCCCTCGGTACGGCTTGCCCTTGCCACCGCACTCCTTGCCCGTTCCACGCCGGCCGTCTGGGGTCCATGCCCCCAACGTATGCGCCCGGGTAGCCTTGATGTTGCTGTCCCAGAAAGCCTGGACAGGGCTGTCCCCCAAATCGATCGCCCGCTGCCCCTCCGGCCAAGCCACCAGCCCGCGGTTGGGGAAGGATTCTCGCGTTTCCGCCGCCGGGAGGAGCCGCCCTACCCCCGCCGTTCTGGTCGACGTCGACCCGCGCCCTGGGCGGGCGACCGATTCCGCCCTCCAGCCCTCTGTACGCAGCCGAGCCGGCCCCAGGTGGAGGCCTGTGACCTCCCCAGCCCGATGTCGCGCCGCTACCCCTGAACCCGGTCGATCCGCCTCCTGCAAGCGTCGGAAAGGCCGATCCCGCCGATTCGGCGATGTGCGGAGCCGAATACTGCGCTCCGGGGATTTCGGCGGCCGATCCTTGTCCTTTGGCGTTCTCGTCGTGCAACGGCGATTTCCCCTTCAGATTTTGTGCAATCAACGCCTTGAGTTCTTCCATCCTTAGATCGATCCGTTCTTCCAACCGTTGGGTGGACACCTTCATCTCTTCTTCGATGGCGGCCACCGAATCGGTCAATCCCGCATAGTTTACCTCTAGTGTTTCCAAACGATTCGTCTCTTCTTGTCTGCGAGCAACAACTATGGTGGAGGAAGGAATCCTCTGATACCAAATGTTATGAAGAAGGTGGGAGAGAGAGATAGATCTAGAGAAGTAAGAGGAGAAATTAGGGTTGAGAGCATGAAAGGAGAGAATTACCTGATAATAATCTTGCATAGTTCTTCAAGAGGGGGTCCGGGTATATTTATACCCGGACCAAGGCTGGTCGGCCAATGG
The DNA here is from genome assembly GCA_039583875.1 of Platanthera guangdongensis. Classification (NCBI taxonomy): domain Eukaryota; kingdom Viridiplantae; phylum Streptophyta; class Magnoliopsida; order Asparagales; family Orchidaceae; genus Platanthera; species Platanthera guangdongensis. Next base: position 9,492,924 of record CM077158.1, read on the forward strand.
GGGCCGGCCGGACCCGGGGGCTGAACCGGGTGGGTTCAGCCCCCCCCCCCCCCCCCCCCCCCCCCCGATCCGTTATTTAGATAGTGGGGGCTGAACCGGTTGGTTCATCCTCGCTGTTGCCTTCATACCCCTTGCGTCATCGTGTGTATTGACGCTCAAATAAGCGGGCGCCGTCCGGAGGCGTAACAAAGCAATGTAAAAAGCTAGCAAATAGATTATGCATCATCTATCTCAATTCTCAAATCAACTACAATATTAGTTACCTAAGGTAAACATGCTTGCTGATTATTGTGCTAATTTTGCCATAAAACAAAGCTGTTCAACTAAAGACCATATGTCTAGCATCAATCAAAAGACATACAAAGAGGATATTGTGGATCTTCCACATATCACAACTGCTTACCATTTGATGGATATGTACTGCTACAGTTTTGATGTAATAACTTCTAAGGCAGTCTGTGGAGGTCCTTTCCAGAGAACCTTAGAATAATGAAGATTTTAGATCTCCTAACTCGTCATTCAAAAGCTTAAGACAAATCAATATCAAAGGGAAGCCTTGCCGCACCAGTTGAAGTGTTGTTGTGTGATCTTGAGGTCACAGATTCGAGTCCAGGAAGCAGCCTCTTGCAAAAAAATGCAAGGTAAGATTTGCCTACATTTCACCCTTGTGGTAGGACCCTTCCTCGGACCCTCATTGCGCGGGAATACTCTGTGCACCAAGTTGCCTTTTAGAGTTTTCTCATTTGCAACGGTCTCGAGGATGAGTGGACAAAAACTTTAAAGTTGATCATGGTTTCACAGCCTTCATACAGTCAGTCATGTTCGGTGTGTTAATCAACAAATAATCAGAGTCACTATAAGTGGTGTAAGAATATTTTCAGTGTCCTTATCAACAACATTGCCATCATTTTCTGTGAAGATATTAGCTCCGTAGCAGACGACTTTGGATGTTTTTATTGAGGACTACTTTGGGGCTTCGTCGGAGATGGCGGTGGAGGTGGAGATACTGGGGGGAGCTGAGCTCTATGCACAGAGAATGCCGGGGCAAGGAAAAAGGGGAGTCATGCACAACTCTAACACAAAATGAGGGATGACGAGGAGACTAAAGAGGATGGGGGGAGACTAGAGAGAGATAAGGAAAATAAAATTCATTCATTGATCCTTGGGGTGCCTAAAATAGAAATTACAAGATTTCCGACGATTATCAAAATACCCCCAAATGAAATAAAAGACACGAAACATCATACAAACTCTAAATAGTGACGCTACAAATGACGACAATAACATGACACATTAATAATACATATATAAAATTAACTGATAACGGAGACTATTGTGGGCCCATATCATCTCATCCCCCTTCAAACCGAGCTTGTACTCGAGCTCGAACGAAACTCGAATGATTTGACCGTTTGGCTCCTTAATTTCACACCAGAACAGCTCTCGATAGCGTGTCGTTGTGGCAGAGGACGCATCGAGTGACAGATCGTCGGAAGAAATGGATCGAGAGAGACCGCCAGAACAAATGACTAGAGCGGAGGCTACAGACTGGAGACTACAGGAACGGTTGGCGGCGCAAAATGTGGTGGCACCACTAGGGGGCTTGGAGGTAATTATGAGCGGCGGCACAGACCGGGGAATGCTCGATGAAAGGAACAGTTCTAGAAAGGTTGGCGGAGCAGGTGGCCGGAGTAGAGGATGCGAGACGACGACCGCGGGGACATGTAGAGACGACACAAACTGAGACGACACCACCACGGGGCTCGGAGGTGATGATATTGGTAGTGTAAGTTGCGGGGCAGAAACCACTAGAGGCGATGGTGGGGCGACAAGAACTGTGGAGAGCGGTATAGCTTCTGTAGACATCGGTGCTAGCAATGATTGCTCTAGTAGAATCGGCGGCGAGGAAGGTGGAGGTTGCGTCTTGAGGCAGCCGACAAGGTCTGGCAGAGGCGGCGGCTGTTGTAGTGTAATTGGCGGCCTTGGTGGAGCAGTTGCGGATATTGACCCGTTGACTATGTCGGTGATGAGTTGTGACATGGAGGCCTGATATGAAGCCATCAGTGAACAAAGGATAGCTAAACTGACGACAATGAGCTTCATGTCCAACATGATTAGTCAATGGATTAACTAATTAATACCATTTAAGAATTCATTAATCGATTAATTACGCCCCTGGGAAAAGCAAGCAATCGTGGCGGGCGACTCGGGGAGGGTCATGTCAGGCCGAGAAAGCTCAGAAAAGCTACCGACAGTGAAGTTGGAAGACGACGGTTGTTGGAGCGGAAAACCTCGGTTGTTGGAAGGAGGAAGCTAGGTCCGTCGAGAAGAAGGGCGCGCAGTGGGCTGTCCGATCGCGAGAAGACGCGTCGAGGAGACTGTTGCGCTTCGAGAACAGGAGGCGAAGAGGCGTGCGTCTTTGCGGGAGGCGTCGATCACGTGGAGATGCATGAATCTATGTGGAAGGTGTGCGTCTCTGCGCAAGGCTTCGATCACGCCGAGGGTCCCAGAGGCACTGCGGGCTAGCGTAAGAAACGGGGATGACTCGGTCGACAGAAGAACTAGGGCCAACTAAGGTGCGGGCAATCGATTACCCGGGGATGGAATCGACAGCAACATGAGCAGAATCGAGTGCAAATGCGAACAAGAGGCTCGAAGTCGTGGGATTTGACTGGAGCATAATCGATGGGAACGACAAGAGCTGAGAACCGGCGTTTGCAGCTGCGCCAGAGGCTCGGAGCACAGGAAGTGAGCGCGGATACTACGGAAGGGAAGATGTGAAAGCAAAGAAGATGTCAGAATCACATGTATGGCCCGTAAACAGCAATGGATGGAAGGAGAGGATTGTTTTGCTCTGATACCATTTTATTGGAGGCCTACTTTGGGGCTTCATCAAAGGTGGAAATGGAGGCGGAGATACAAGGGGGAGTCGAGCTCTACCCGCGGAGAATGTGAGGGAAGAGGAAGAAGGGGAGCTATGCTCAACTCTAACCCCAAGAAATTGGGGATGAAGATGAGACTAGAGAGAGGGAGAGAGGGAAAACTAGAGAGATAAAGAAAATACGATTCATTCAGAATCATTCATGGACCCTTAGGGTCCCTTAAATAGAAATTACAAGACTTTCGACAAATATAAAAAACCCTACATAAATAAAAGACACGGAACATCATGCTAACCCTAAATAGCGACACTACAAATGACGACACTAACATAAAAAATTCATAATACATATATAAAATTAACTGATAACAGGGTCTATTGTGGGCACATGTCGGTTTGATGTTAAGCTAAACGGACATCAAATGGATGAATACGGTAAAAATTGACCAATTTCAATTATGGCCTATCCAATAAGTCTTTTAAGGCTCCAAGTACATGGCTTATGTGCTTTTTAATAAGTTGTTTAAAATGAGGCTTTGTTTGACTCAGCTTCAGCGACTGGAGAAGCAGCTGATTTGCATTGTGGTGGAAAAATCAGTTGTTTTGCAGAGTGGTGAGAGAAGCAGTGAAACTGTTTGGAAGATCTGCTTTTTCAACACTATTTGAACAGAGAAGCAGACTATACTGTTTGGCAGAGTAGTTGTGTGGTGGCTTATTAAAAACTAAAGTAACTGTAAATGATTATAACAACAACATTCAAATCTTTATCCCACAATAGTGGGGTCGGCTATATGGATCCTTTGTCCTCATTGTGCCCTATTTTTTGTCATAATCTCACTAAAGCCTAAGAACATCATGTCTTTCCTTACAGTTGCATTCCAAGTCTTTATTGGTCTACCCCTCCCTCGTTTAACATGCCTAGTGACTAGACTCTCACAACGCCTAACAGGTGCCTCTAATGGTCTCCTTTGTACGTGTCCAAACCATCTTAGACGAGTTTCTTGCATCTTCTCTGCAATTGGTGCTACTCATGTGTTACCCCTGATACTTTCATTCCTAATTTTATCCAATCTCGTGTGTCCACACATCCACCTAAACATTCTCATCCCCGCAACTCCCATTTTTTGTTCATGGACACAATTCACTGCCCAACACCCAGAACCATAAAGCATTGCGGGTCTAATTGCAGTACGGTAAAACTTGCCCTTAAGTTTTAGTGATACTTTACGATCACATAAGATCCCTGACACGCCTCTCCACTTCAACCAACCCACATGGATTCCATGTGTCACATCTTTATCAATACCTCTGTCTTTTTGAACTATCGATCCAAGATATTTAAAACACTCACTACGGGAAATATCTTGATCACCCAACTTAATAACGAAGTCATCTGTCTTTCTTGTACTGCTAAATTTAAGCTTTGTATACTCCGTCCTTGCCCTGCCCAACCTAAAACTCTTCTTTTCTAAAGTATCTCGCCAAGATTCAAGTTTTGCGTTTACACCCTCGCGCGTCTCATCAACCAAAACAATATCATCCGCAAACAATAAACACCAAGGTATTGCATGTTGAATATGTCTGGTGAGCTCATCTAAGATAAGGGTAAATAGATAAGGGCTTAAAGATGAACCTTGATGTAAGCCAGCAGTGATTGTAAATGATTATGAAAATTTAAATTTTTTGTCAAATATTAATAATACATAATCATAGTTGGTAGACATCTTAAAATTAAATTGCATCAAATTTCCTCATGCAACTGCGTCATTGGATCCCCACACTTGTGCACCCAAGATGTTCAACTGCACATAAATGACTTGTATTGACAAAAAATTTCAGGAAAAAACTAATAAATAAATAACAAGCCTATAAGATTTGGAAGAAAAAAATCCTTCACGATCCGAGAGAATTTTTTATCATATTTTCTGTCTAACAGCAAATAACAGAGAACATTATAATCCTGGAAGAATTTGATCCCAAACAACAAGAAAAAAAAATTGATCCCACGATTACTAAAATCCTAAATCAAGGAATCATAATTCTAAAATAAAAAAAAACAGAGTACAACAAAAAAAGGGCTAGACATCTGGAATGAAACAAATGATATGCAGATCTGCTCAATCATTTCCTCTTCAAGGTTTCTATCTGCTTGCTTACGTCGGAGGATGCGAACCCTTACCCGAGGGAAAACAAGAACAGGGCTGGATGACGGGAAGCCTGGAGGGAAAAAACAATCAGCGAAGGAGCCGGAGAACTTATCAGTGGAGGAACCGTGCGAAGAGAAGCAGCCGAAAATCACTTTCAGCAGTTCACCGTGGACCCCCAGGCAAGGTTGTCAGGATCGAGATCTTAGGTGGGATCGTTTTGAGGCTGGATCGGATCGGATCGAGAAACGCAAGATCCTTCAACATTCATAAATTAAAACTAAAAAAAATAAAATTGAATCTTGTATCATTAAATTGCATGCTGAATTAAAAAAAATTAATAAATTGAGTAGTATGTGAATAACTATATTAAATTTTTTTGAATAACTAAATCAAAAAGATAATATCATATTAAGTTTAAGTTCAATTTCAATTTCAGGTAAGACACTCAATGTTTACTAACAATAAAAATAAATCTGGAATGGAAGCGGCCGAAGTAGCCGCTCTTGGCCTTCGTTTCCAGTCGACAATCGACACTTGAGATATGGTAAAGCAGTATGATATTGATTTTGTGTTGGTGGTATGAGGGTGGGATTGAGATAAAGTTAAACAATAGTTATGATCGTTGGTCCTATTGAATGGGGTCGGGATAGAGTTGTATATGTTTCTAGTTACCTTTGGCCAGATCAGTAGAATTGGGTCAGGATCGCGATCCTAAAGATCCTAAGATCCGGATCGCGATCCCAGTAGTAGATGTGCCGATTTAGATCCTAGGTAAAATCCGGATCGATTTACAACATCTAGATCGTAGGATCGTTTACAATCCTACGATCCGGATTGCGATCCTGATAACCATGCCCCCCAGGTGTTATGCAAAAAAAGCTCAAAAAGCCCTAATACCCGTTCGGCGGTGGGAACCGAGGTGCGTTGATCTTCCTGTTCGGCGCCAATTTAGTGTGCTACTGAAAATAAGCTGACTCAAACAGACCCTAAGTCTTAATGAGAAAAGGTTAAATGAAAAAATTAAGTCTTTTGTGACTAGTGAGGTTGTTTTCGCTCGGGCCAAAAGTCTATAAATCAATTACACAGAGTTGTTGATCATGAAAAGGTACTATGAAAGAACATAACCAATTAGGAGGCTGGTTGAAAAGAGAGTCTCTTGAGGTATATTAAGCATAGGGACTTTTTTGATCCTATGAACAAAAGCACAAGTATAGAACGACTAAAAGAGAAGTCTTTGAAGCAACGGAATTAAGGCCCTCTGGGGGAAAATTTTTTAACTTCACGGTGAAGTGAAAAACTTCCAAGATGTCAACAAGTAACATTTTCAGAAGGGATGATGAATTTCCAGGAACTTCCAGTAGAGATATTGTTTGGTGGTCTTGTAGTATGTTGAATACGTCACTGGATATAGTTTCCTTCAAGCTAATATTTGCTTTGAAGCAATTGATAACTTAGTTATTAAAGGCGCAAGACGTACCAAGACGCAAAGGGGACTTGGAGCTTAGGCGCAAGGCTCAAGGCGCAGGCGCGCGCCCAAATAAGGCAAGACGCAATCACATTCATTTTAAATAATCGGCATTAAACATCAATTCATTTTCTTGAACAGAATCTTCATATATTCTATACATTAATCATTCATTACTATCATTTATATCTCTTAAAAAATAAAATCAATATGATCATTTGCATCATATTTAAGTCTCAACGATCGATTATGTATCAAAAACACTAATTCATATAAAAATTATTTAGCTCTTGCATTTTTTTATTATTATTTTGAAAAACAAATACAACAAAAATCACACTCAGGAGCGCCGTTAATGTCCAAAGGTGCACAAAAGTGCAAACCTCTGAGCCTAGTGAGCATGGAGTCTTAGGCAGGCCTTTAACAACATGGATTGATAAGATGATGCAACTTTTTAAAATACTTCAGTAGAAATGTCTTTGGATGACCTTGTACTCTATTGGTCTAATGTGGGTGATTTAGGATCATTTCTCCATGAAATGTATTTTTTTTATATTCTTTTAGATTTTTTTTTTGCAAAACAAGAGATAAGTATAATCGCCATTTTTGAGAGTAATATAAATGGCTTATAAATTTAGAGCATTGTTAGTAGCACACCTATTTTGGATATTAGCACACCATTGATGTTGGCACACCACGAAATTTTATTTGCAATCCAAATTTTTATGAGCACACCGACTTTTATTTTAAAAAAAATTCTTCTTATGAGCATAAAACATATCTTAGCACGCAAAATGTTATCGTATTGATGCACCGGTTGGGAGGAATATTTTACAGGCAGGCGAGCCCCAGCGGCGTCGGGGAACTGTCTGACAGATGCGCAGCAACGGCGTCGGAAAAGTACCAGGCGGGCGAGCAACAGCGGGGTCAGAAAATTGAACTCCAGGCGAGTAGTCAGCAGCCGACGGCGCCAAGAACAGGAAGAACGAAGTCGCAGATTTAGGGTATCGGGGAGTCGGCGTGAAGTTCACGGGAGTACGCACAGTAGGGGTCGGTTGTGCTCATAAGGAGCTTTACTAAACCTAAAAAATAGGTATTATTTTAGTTTTTTGGTGTGCTAATATCTAAAATAGGTGTGCTCCTAACAATTCTTTAAATTTATCTTGATCCTTTCTTTTTATCTGTAATGGGTCTGTGTTTGTTACAGTTATAGGACTAACTTTCATCTTAGATACTTCGTGTTTGCTAAGTATGCAAAAACTATACGCTATTTGCCACTTGAGAAAAAGTTAATTAGTGAATTTAACTTATATTTTATGAGTTCAATATTATTATGACTCTTCAATCGTGATTAACATAGTGAGCCTTGTTGCAAGTTTATGTTGCACAATATGACTAACTGTAACTGCCTCTTTTTAAAGCTTAGTGTGGTTTTAAGTTGCATACCATATTACCATGACTAAATACACAAGTTTTTTAGCTTAATGTGGTTTCATGTCACGACAACAAACAACAGTCTTTCTTTAGCATGGTGTGATACACGAGCGGGCGATTAAGGCAAGGATGGATACGATGGGTCGTATGTCCTCCAATTTCATTCACTTCAAGATAAAACAAGTATAGGCTCAAGATATGACACCTCCCCTTATATATAGGAGGGCCCATTACATAATAAAAAATGCAAAACAAAGATGACAGAAATACCAAAGTCTCAAGGCTTCATTCCGATGCATCCTCAAACAGCGCCCGGGTCCGTGCACGCCTCGTGTAAACCTTGAGTAGCGCTTGCCGATGATGGATCTTTCGCACTCGTATCAACACCCCTGGGTTCCACAACGGCCTTGACCGCAAGGTCGAATTCCGGGAACGGGGCCTTGATCTCCTCCAGGTTCCATGTGGCCTCCTCGGCGGTTGGTCCTTATTAAACTAGATGACTCGCACTAGTCGTCCTTGAATGTCTTAGATCTGTGGTCTCAATACCGCCGCAAGCTCGTACCAACTGATCAACCGTTCGGTAATGTAGCCTAGAGGGGATGGTCCTCTAGGGCCCTCTTCAATTGGGAGATATGAAAAAACGGGATGAATTTGAATCAACTGATAAACCGTTCGGTAATGTAGCCTAGAGGGGATGGTCCTCTAGGGCCCTCTTCAGCAGGGAGACATGAAAAAACGGGATGAATTCGACAATCGAAGGGCAACTGCAGGCGGTATGCCACATCCCCAATTTTCTCTAAGATCGGGAAGAACGAGTTGTACCCTAGCTCCGCCCGTGAGACCCACTGGGTCCACTGTCAAGGCTGCTCAGTTGCAAAACAACGTAAATACGTGCCCATGCAACGGTTAAGGACCTCTGTCTACCCGTCTGTTTACAAGTGGTACGCGGTGCTGAACCGCAGCTTGTCCCTGTAGACGGGACAACTCCTACAGAAGGAGCATTCTTGTCATGGCGTCGCCTAGGCGTCGCCTAGGCGTCGCTTAGGCGTCACGGCGCCCAATTGTAAACAAGGCGTTTGACGCCTTTTTTTTTACAAAAAATATGGGAATAGACTGCGGTTTATATATAAACTGCAGTCTATTATATGAATCCGAGAATATACTGCGGTTATTTTAAAACCGCAGTTTATTCCATGAACCAGAGCATCGACTGCGGTTCATACATAAACCGCAGTCTATTGTAGGGTCAGTGTAGAATAGACTGCGGTTCATATATAAACCGCAGTCTATTCTCCCATCGACTGCGGTTTTTGAAAACACCGCAGTCTATGCCATCAACCCGAGAATATACTGCGGGTATTTTAAAACCGCAGTTTATTCCTTCCAGAGAATAGACTGCGGTTTGTACAATAACCGCAGTTTAGGTTAGGGTTCACGGTAGAATAGACTGCGGGTCATATAATAACCGCAGTCTATTCTACCCTGAACAATAGAAGAGACTGCATAAACTGCAGTATTTACTATCTATTTTTAACCGTGAGCCGTAAAAATCTAGTGTTTCCCCGAGTTTTTGGTTCTTCTTTTTACAGTCGCTGCGCTTTGCGAGAAACCCTAAAGGCGATTTTGTTCAAGTTTCTGCTCTCCTTTGCTTCGAACGATTCTTCTTCGACAAAACTAATATTCTCACTTAGCTATACTATTTCTTAATACCTTTTCTCGGTTTTTGAACTTTTGATCTTTATGCTCTTTGTTAAATTGCTAATGTTTTTATTATTATTAGTTTATTACTTTATTAGTAGACTAGTAGTACTTGTAGTACTGTAGTAGTAGTAAATTAGTAATGTAGACATGTAAATATGTAATATAAACATTGTGTTTTTATTATTATTATACATTTATACATGTCTAAACCTACTGAGTAACATACTAACATATTAACATACTAACATATATATATTTATATGTGTGAACTGTGATTGTGTGGTAGTAACTAGTAACTAGTAGCTCAATATCATTGCGGTTTTGTATGAATTTTGTTTATGTTTTTTGTATGGTTTAGGTTTTTTTTAGGGTTTTACAGGAAAATGTCGGATAAGGGATCTTCATCGAGGTCAACAAGAGGCTTCACGAAAATGAATGAACTGAATAAGCTTAGGCTAGAGGGGAGGAAGCTTATTATTTCTTTCTGTGATGATGACCGCATTATTCCCGGGCCTGAAACAAATAAATTGATGAGTTATATGGGATCTCTTATGAAGTGTTATGTATCAATTACATATGTTGCATGCAGGGATGTTGATAAATAAATTAAAGATCAAATATGAGCAGAATTAAATGTACGTAACCTTGTTATGACTTATGAATAATTACATATCTTTGGTGTTTTAGTTAATTTTTAATTGATATTGTCTATTATTTTCAGATTTATTTTGATAATATTGATGATCATTACAAGTCATTAATGAAAAGCATGGGTGAAAGTTGGAGGACTTGGAAATCCAAACTTTTTATCAATTATGTAAAAAATGTTGATTTGGAGCATCGATACAATGTTCCTGTCAAATATAGTTTTATTACTGTCGAATACTTGAGAGTTTTTGTCGACCATCGCACTACTACAGAATATATGGTTGTGTTCTTAACTTCTAATTAAATTCAATGTTTTATATCATTTTTTAACTTTATAACTTATAAGTAAATTAAATATTAACACATATTTATTTTTGTAGGAGAAAAGTAAGGTTAATACTGATAGAGCAAAAGCACGAAAGACCTTTCATACTACTTCCAGAATGGGTTATTCTGGATTAGAAAAAAGAATGGTATTAGCTCTCTACTTCTCTCTCGTTTTTTGTATTTTAAAATTTGGTTTCTCAATTATTTGTATGATAATTTATTTTCATTTTATTGTCAAGGTTGAACAAGGTGAAGCTGCACCAATTTCACGTGCGGAGTTATGGAAAGTCGGTCATAAAAGAAACATTGGTGAATACATTAGTAAAGATGCAGCTGAATTGACATCTAAAATGGTAAGTGTAAATGAATCATTTCATCATTTGTAAATTATCGATAGTAATATTTCTTGAGAAGTATATTTTCTTATCTGCAATTTTGTTCCAATATTTATTACTTTTGTTTAGGACGAGTTGTCGAGTCAAGAGTCCCAGAGTGCTGAAACAGTGTCACAGGGAAGAAATGACATCCTTGCATCTGTTTTAGGCCAAGAACATCCGGGCAGAGTTAGAGTTGGTGACAAGTTTTCCACCATTACAAGATTTTTCAAGAATGATAGGCGGAGTGAGAGGACAGCAATAGCTCGTATTGAAGATGTTGAAGCTATAGTACAAGAAAGATTGAGCCAGCAACAAGAATTACGGATCCAAAAATAACAAGCGCAACAAGAATTATGGATTCAAAAAGAACAAGCGCAACAAGAATTATGCAGCCAAAAAGAAGAAGCGCAACAAGCCGAGATTAGTACTATGAAGAATCAAATTGAAGAGCTTATGCGCATATTTAGTGCTAGAACTGGAACAAGTGTTGCACTTCCAGTTGCACAAGTATTATTATGTTTAAATATTTATACTTTTATTAAATGTTATCTTCTCTTTTTGTTGCGCAGGTAAGTAACTATTTTTTGTTACTTTTTGGTTTCTCAGTGTCAGCCGGAGTATGAATCCAGGTCACATGAACCTGAGAGTAGTCAGATTAGACGTGAACAATTATCTTGCACGGTATTATAATTTATAATTTTATTTTTGACTTTTATGTAATCAATGAATTCAATATTGATGTCCACATTCCATAATATTAATTCTTTTATTTCCACAGGCTAGTGAGACTGAGACTACAAATGAATTCATTGATATCTTGCTCAGTTTTATAAGTAAGATGGAGAATGAAGATAAAATAATATTTTTAGTGTTAGATTCAACAGTATTTGAGAGTGTTGAATCAACATGTACGTACTTTGAAAATTCAGAGTTGTATGATTTTCTAAATAGAAAATGATTGGAGCTAACATCATATTAGCATGTATTGGGTGAGTATTGTGCATCTGACTACTGAGTATCAAATATTATAAAATTAAGAATTTTTATTAATATATAAATTGATTTTGAATTTACATTTTTTGCAAGTACATACACTCACAATTAAAGAAATTTACATACAATACTGGTGTATATTTTCATAATCCACATTCCATTTTTGCTATTAATGATGACTATGTCAAAGAACATTCAAAAACACGAGTTGAAAATCTAAAAATCAGGCTTAGGACGCTTAGTCAACTCAATCAGATTCTTTATTATTTGTGCCCTAAAATAGATTGTAAGTATGAAAAATTTTTGTATCAAATATCAATGATTATTACTATTTTTTATTCTAATTAAGTTATTAATTATTTCATTTGTTTCACAGAGAACATTGGATGTTGGCTATTATTGATTATAATAATTATACAGTTTATTGGCTTGATTCCATAAATAATGACATTCGTGATGATATTAAAAATGTCATTACAAAGTAAGTTTATTAATGAATTATTTACTTACTTTCCTAGTTGTTTACATTTTGTTATAAACTAATTCTTTTTATATTTTATGAAATGCATTTAAAGATTTAGCAAAAGAGCGGCGTACCAGTTTTAAAAAACTAAAAGTTACAAAGTTGATTCCGGTAAGTTTTAGAATTATAGCCTATATGAGTATATGTATTGTAATTTAAACATTTGTAATTAAAATACTTACAAATTGTTTATTTATGTTACTGTGTAGTGCCCAAAACAACCAGATAGTATTCAATGTGGGTATTATATCATGTGCTACATGATTGATATAGTTGATGCTCTTAAAATTAGGCCAATGTCATCATTGGTAAAGGTATGTGACGTTACTGTCTAGTGCATATAGATTGGCAATAATTATGTTGAATTGATTTTAACCATTTTTGTTTTATTGCAGATCTATCATGTAGTGACACAATTTTCGCAGAAGAAAATAGATAATATTAGAAATAAGATTTGTCATTATATAATCACTAATTATGTTTCATGAATCATGATTTGATTGACAAATGTATTTTTGTATTGCTAGATTTATCATGAAGTGTCTTGTCTATACTATAGAACTATAGAAGTAGAACGAATGAAAATGGTCTTATGGTCTTGTTGACTCTTCTAAATGAGCATGTCTTTGAGAGTTCTTTAAATTGTTCATTATGATGATTTCTTTAACCGTTATTTATTTCATTGTCTCGACCTAACTCTGCAATCTATAGGTCCTGTTTGTGAAAGATGAAAGACCAAAACAACAACACTCTTGCTCCATCCATTGGTAGCAATGACCTTGATCCAAAAACGGATCCTAAACGAAAAGCAAAGTCAAATGATCCTGGTTGGAAGTATGGTCATTGGCCCAACCTAGAAGATAAAAATACAGTTAAATGTAATTTGTGTGGTAGATTGATAAAGGGTGGTATCAAAAGGTTGAAGCAACACTTATGTGACGGGTATGGAGATGTATCCAAGTGTTTAAAGACTACTTCTGAAATAGCAGCTGAGATGTATTCAGCTTTAAATGCTAAAAAAAGGGCAATGTGCATCTGACTGTTGATGATGACAATGAGAGTGACCAAGAAAGAGAGCCAACATGGTCACAAAATGTATCCCCGGCATTATCTACAGCTAAAACGTCATTTGTCTCAAGTTCTGGGACAAGTGCCAAAAAAGGAAAGTAATTCATTTGCCACAAAAAGGGGGCCTATGGATGCTCATGTGAGGCGTGCTCCTGAAGATGTAGTAGATGATAGACGTGCAAAAGATCCTGCACAAACTACTATCGAGAGATGTTTTAGAACACCTGAAGAGAAAAAGAGAATTGATAGTTATGTTGCTGATTGGTTCTATGAATGTGGAATTCCATTCAATGCCACAAAGGCACGAAGTTTTGAAGTCATGCTTGAAACAGTTGGACAGTATGAGCTTTGTTATAAAGGCTCTAGTTATCATGATTTGGGAGTCTCATTGCTAAAAAATACAAAAGATAAAGTTATGGAGATGAAGACAAACTATCAAGCGTACTGGAGGAGATATGGTTGCACACTTATGTCAGATGGTTGGACAGACAGGAGAGGAAGACATTTGATCAATTTCCTAGTCAACTGTCCAGAAGGATCCTATTTTATGGATTCCATAGATGCATCCAGTCATATTCAAGATGCTACAATGTTATCAGAGTTGCTTGATAGTAAGATTAGAGAGATAGAAGCAGAGTGTGTTGTTCAGGTAATTTTTTTTGTTTCATTAATTTAGTAATTTTCATATTTCAAGTTTAATAGTCTACAGCTTTCAATAATTACAAATGTCTGCACTCTGCAGGTGGTGACTGACAATGTTTCTAATTGCAAGGCAGCTGGTAAAATTTTAATGGAAAAAAGACCTACATTATTCTGCACTCCTTGTGCAGCTCATTGCATTGATCTCATGCTATAGGATATAGGCAAGCTACAACAGAACAAAACAGTGATAAGAAAGGCAAGAATGATTACAAATTTCATCTACAGACACACTCGTTTACTTGATGCAATAAGGACTACTATAGGCGGTGATCTAGTGAGACATTCAGTAACTAGATTTGCAACATCATTCTTTACTATACAAAGTGTGCTTATGCATGAGGAGAAGCTGAAATTATTTTTTATGTCGCCCTCGTGGAATGCCGCTAATTTGGCAAAAACTGAAGACGAAAAACAGATTGTTGAAATAATACTTTCAACCAATTTTTGGAATGGAGTAAGAGATTGTCTAAAAGGAGGAAAACCACTGATTGCAGTTTTGCGATTAGTAGATGGAGATGAAAGGTCGGCTATGCCTGAATTATATGCTGCAAAGGAAGAAGCCAAACAAAAAATCAAACAACATTTTGATAACAAAGAAAGATTATTTAAAAAGATTATTGAGATTGTTTAAAATAGATGGACAAATCAAATTGAGCAAAAATTGTATATGACGGCTTTATTTTTAAATCCAAGCAAATATTTTGAATATGAGGAACAAAATAATGATGATGCATGGAAATTTCAAGATGCTTTCAATGGTGTTATTGCAAGACTAATGCCCGATCAAGAATTGCAAGACAAGATTGCCGAGCAAGATACTAACTACAAAGCATCTTGAATAGTTTTGGAAAGCATATGGCTATTAGGCAACGAATCACCTTAAATCCAAGTAAGTATTGTTTACATTTTTATTTTTTCTTAAATTATTTATATGTCAAATAATTTATATTTGTCTTAAATGAATAGTGGACTGGTGGGGTGCACATGAAGGACCAAATGTTGACCTTACAAAGGTAGCATTGCGCATAATTGGCTTATGTTGTTCTTCTTATAGTTGTGAGCGCAATTGGAGTACTTTTGAGTTTGTAAGTATACAAATATTCAATAAAAATTTTAATATTTTATATTTACTAATTTACCAATAAGTTTGAAATTATCTTGATTCAGATTCACACAAAAAAAAGAAATAGATTGGAACATCAAAGGCTTAGTGATCTTGTATACATCCAATATAATCGTCGTCTACAATCACGATTCCAAGAAAGACGTGAAAAGGGAAGAAATTACAACCCTTTGGTGCTTGATGAGCTCGACTGGAGTAGTGAGTGGATGGTGAACAAACCAGAGGAAGCTCTAGTTTGTGATGATGATGATAATCTCACATGGGATACAGTAGAGAGAGCTCTTGGAACTGGGGCTCGAAATTTACGAAGTGGAGTTGGAACTAATCTTCAAATAAATGAACTAATAGCTCAAGGGGATGAAGATTTAGATCATTTTGTAGTTGTCAGTGATGATGAAGATATTTATGATAATTATGGGCAAATGGCAAGTACCTCCATCCAACCAAACACATGCAATGTCAATGACGACTTACTAGATGATGATTTTAGTTGATCTTTTATGATTATTTACAGTTAATGTTAAAAATATTATTCATGCTAATATGCTATATTGTGCAATGGATGAAGACATTTTGGATTATGACTATGATATTTTTGTGTTCCCTTTTTTGTTATTGCTTTCTCTGAAATCTGTCTTGAGTCTTGACCATTGATTGTCACTGTTTTTTCTTACTGTTACATGCTTACTACTTCATGGTATTTGAGAATTGAGATAGGTCATAGGTATGAATGTATTGAGGTTTGAGAATTGAGGATTTGAGATATCATGAATTCATGATTCATGAATACATGATATTGGTAGTTGGAACATTTGTGCTTGCTACTTGCCTACTTCTTGTCATATAATCATATCATGTATTGATAATTGAGATATAAAAATATCATGAATTCGTGATATCAGAAGATTCAGAAACTATGCTTAGTTAGTTGCTTCATGATTAAATGTCCATAATCCATATATCAGAAGTTATTCTTAGTTACTTACTGCTAACTGCTATTCTGCTATGAAGGAAAAAAAAATCTCTGGCTGTGTTTGTACTTGGTAAACATTATATTAAAAAAATGGAGCTTTAGACTGCGGTTATTATAATAACTGCAGTCTAAAGTATGACAGACATATTATAGACTGCGGTTATTATTGTAACCGCTGTCTATATAGGACTATAGACTGCGGTTATTCTAATAACCGCAGTCGATAGTCATTAGATATATACTGCGGTTATTATAAAACTGCAGTCTATAGCATGTATACTATAAACTGCGGTTATTATAAAACCGCAGTCTATATTATGTGTACTATAAACTGCAGTTATTATAAAACCGTAGTCTATAGCATGTATACTATAAACTGTTGTTATTATAAAACCGCAGTCTATATTATGTGTACTATCAACTGCGGTGATTATAAAACCGCAGTCTATAGCATGTATACTATACACTGCGGTTATTATAAAACCGCAGTCTATATTATGTGTATTATAAACTGCGTTTTGTATAATAACCGCAGTCTATATCCTCCAGAGTATAGACTGCGGTTATTATAATAACCGCAGTCTATATACTGCTTTTTTTTATAAAAAAAAATAGCGCCTTGTGACTTGCTCGTCTTAGTGTCGCCTAGGCGTCCGCCTTGACGCCTAAGCGTCAAGGCGCCCAGCGCTCGCCTTGGTTCGTCTTGACGCCGAGACAAGAATGAGAAGGAGCTCATGAAAACTGGGTCGCGATCGCTCACGATGGAACGGGGAAAACCGTGGAGGCGGGCCACCTCCTCCATGAAGATCCGTGCAACTGACCTGGCAGTGTAGGGATGTCGAATAGGTATGCAATGCTCGTACTTGGACAAATGGTCCACCACAACAAGAAGACAATCATAGCCCTAAGAGCGGGGAAGGCAAATGATGAAATCCACGCCTATATCTTCCCAGACCAGATCAGGGATGGGTAGGGGCTGGAAGAGTCTGGTCGGCGAGAGAGTCTGGTACTTGGTCTTCTGACATGTCAGACAGTTGACCACAAAATGTTGTGCGATCCGCATCTTACCCCACTAGTACAAGGTGATTGCAAGTCGTCGGTACGTAGGGTAGGCATCGGAATGGCCCATTATCGATGTAGCATGAAACTCTTGGAGCAGGTGGGGGTAGAAGAGCTGATCTCTAAACAGTAAACAGGCAGAAAGAAGGGTGCGAACTTAGATCATTTTGCAAATCCCTTATCATGGAGGTGTAGTGGGGGTCCCCGCACACCTCTGCCTGCAGGGCATCTGCATCACGTCAACGGGCCTGGGAGATCGCTGCCAAGGTCCCTACGTGCTCCCATCGCCCATCGGGACAGGGCGTCAGCTGCGATATTCGTGCTCCCCATCTTGTACTCGATGGAGAACTGGAATCCAAGGAATTTGGCAATCCAAAGATATTGTGCGGGAGTCGTGACCTTCTGACTCCATAAATGGGGTAGGTTGCAGTGGCATGTGAGCACCACGAAGAGACGACCAAGAAGATAGGATCGCTAGTGCTGAATGGAGAGAACAAATTCCTGGAGCTCGTTATCGTACGTGGATGCTGCCTCCTGCCAGTCGGTGAAGGCCACGCTGAAATAGGCAATGGCTCAACCCCCTGCATGAGGACCGCGCCAAACCCCTTCTCGAAGGCTTCGCACTCAACAACAAATGGCTTAGAAAAGTTCGACATCCCCAGGACTGGGATCGATATAAGCGCGCGTTGTAGACTGTGAAAGGCCACCTAAGACGTCATGCTCCAAGAAAAATGTGCCCTTTCTTGAGGAGGTCGATCAGTGGACGCGCCAACACTCCAGAGTTGTGAAAGATTCGGCGGTAGTATCATGTAAGGCCCAAGAATCCATGCACTGCTCTGATGCTCGTCAGAGTCGCACATTGTAGAAAAGCGTCAACCTTGGCAGGGTCCATAGCCAGACCGGCGACCGAGATGATGTGTCCCAAATATTTGATCTGCGTTTACCCGAATAGGCACTTCTTGTGGTGGGCCACGAACTGGTGATCTGCGAGCAGTTGAAACACGGGGGGACAGATGGTCCAGGTGGAGCTGTCAAGAAGTATTGTATACCAATATATCATCAAAAAACACCAAAATGAGCTTACGTAGATGTGGCTGGAAAACGCCATCCATCATGGATTGAAATGTGGTTGGGGCATTCGCCAAGCCAAAAGACATGACAAGAAACTCATAGTGTCCATCATGAGTGTGTAACGCCGTCTTAGGTACATCCTTGGCCCGGAATAGAATCTGGTGGTAGCCCGAACAATGATCCAACTTGGAGAAGTAATTGCTCATTGTAGTTCATCCAACAGCTCCTAAATGAGAGGGATCAGGTACTTGTCTAGGATTGTGAGCTTGTTCAACTCCCGATGGTCCACAAAAAATCTCCAGATGTCATCCTACTTTTGTACCAGGGGAACCGGGCTGGAGAAAGGGATTGCACTCTGATGGATGATACCCGTCGTAAGCATCTTGGCCTCCATGGCCTCCATAGCAGTCTTTTTATCATGTCGTAACGATGTGGGAGGGCGGCGACCGCAGATACCCCTGGTTGTAGGCCAATGAAGTGATCTGAGGTCCGGTTTGGGGGAAGCCCTTGTGGTGTGGAGAATAGAGGCTCGTGTATGTCCAAGAGCCGCTGAATGTCTGCGTGCAGAACGAGCGGTGCCAGAGGGGATGTCTCCTCCATGTGTCACAAGAGAACACTGAAGTCTGGGTCAATCGTCCGCAAAATGGATCGCAGGCCGGCAGAAGAACGGGCTAAAGGGGAGTCCCCCTGGAGTCGGTGGGTGGAGCCAGACATCTCAAAGACCATGGTGAGGCAATTCCAGTTGTGTTGGATGTCACCTAGCGTGCACAGCCAGGCCACACCAAGGATGGCGTCCAGGGTGCCAAGTCTGAATATGTAGAAATTCGTCGTACCCGAATAAGAACCGATCGTAAGTGGCAACCCAACGTAGTGGCCCGCCGATTGAGTACAATGGTCGTCGCTGAGGCACACTTGAAAGCCTGGGGCTGGCATCAGCGGAAGTTGAAGCTACGTCAGAAGGGATTGGGAGATGAAGTTGCGGCTCGCTCCGATGTCGATCATTAGGACCACGGAGAGCTCGCGAAGGGGAGCCGCCAACTTCATGGTACAAGGTCCCATCATGGCCTGCACTGAGTAACAGGAGACCTCGAGGAGGTGGAGTATAGCTGGTGGGGTCGGATCGAGGTCATCTTCATCTAACCCCTGGGCCTCAAAGTCGTTCATGCTGATGTTGTCATCTTTGCCCCCGAGGAGCATTTTGAAATCCTTGTTCGGGCAGATATGAGTAGGGGACTGGGGAGTTAGGCCCTTTACAGCAAAAACAAAGGTCCTTGCGGCGGAGGTCGAAATACTTGGCCTGAGAGAGCATGTGCACCGACATCTTGGCTCGGGGAGGTGCAGAAGGAAGCCGAGGTGGAGACTGGCCCGACATTAGTAGGGGTTCAGCCGGAAGATGAAGCGAAACTGTTGGTGGCTTGAATGAGCCTGGACGGGAAGTGGAGGAAAAGTGATAACGGAATGGAGGACTGGAGAAGGGGGTAAGGTGGCAAAATCCTCTTCAACGTAATAAGCTTGCTCCATAACTCGAGTAAGTGTAGTCGGGTCATGCACCCGTAGACAGGCTCGAATGTGCGGCCATAGGCCGACAAGGAAAGTGCCCAAGTAGTGGTCCGCCGACAAGCCCGGAACATGTGTGCCCAGCTCGATGAAGGCATCGATGTAGGAATCGACGGAGTCCATCTGACAAACGTTGCTCAAACGCTTGAAAGGGTTGTCGGAATAGCGCGCCATAACGACGAAGTAGCTTGTCCTTGAGGACCGCCCCGTAGAGAGTATGAGTGTATTGGCGCAGTCAATGAACCCAGTAGAGGGTCGATCCCTCCATGTAGATCGACGTGAAGTACACCTTTTGAACCTCTGAGGTGCCTTAGAGGTCAAAATAGTGCTCCGCGCGGGCCAACCAGCCCATGGGATCAGTTTCATCAAACACGGGAATGTCGAGTCGGCATAGGTGGGGAGCCGGCGGGTCACTGATGGGCGGAGGAAACCTTAGCGAGTCAACGACGCTGTAGGGAGAGGTGATATAGGGGGCTGCAGGGGTCAGTGGTCGTGATGGACTAGCTTGCCGAGTGGAGAGGTGCGAGTGGATCTCTCGAACTGCGACTTGGAGGTCGAAGATCGTGGTGTCTACTTGATCAATATGGTCGAAAAGGCCCTCCACCGAAGGAGGATTGTTTTTGTCACGAGCAGCCATGCGGCGTGTCATGGGCATGAGCGAGCTTTGATGGAAGGGGCGGAACATGCGGCAAAGAACCGAGGCCGAAGGGAAACAGTGCCCCACATCCGATCTTTGAGGGCAGTGGTGAAACAAGGCGCTGCCAGAATGGAGAAGTGGGGTGTCTACGCGGAAGCAGATGGAAACAAACTCGGCATAGTAAAGGCCAATGGGGTGCGAAAGTGGTGGTTGTGTGGGTTGTCGGGGTTACGAGAGAGCGGAGGCGGAGGACGCGGAGCGCGTCGAGGGCGAGCGTGCGGCGCACGAACGACAGGCGGACCAGGTTGATACACGAGTGGTCAATTAGGGCAAGGATGGATACGTTGGGTTGTATCTCTTCCAATTTCATTCAATCCAAGATAATACAAGCATATGTTCAAGATATTACACATCCTCTTATATATAGGAGGGTCCATTACATAATAAAAAAAGCATAACAAAGATAACGGAAATACAATCCCAAGGATTCATTCTGATGCATCCACAAGCCACGCTCGGGTCCCGTGCGTACCTCATGTAAACCCTTGAGTAGCGCTAGTCGATGATGGGATCTTTCGTTGTCATATCATGGTGTGAATTTAATTTGCATATGACGACATCAGAAAATGGACCTTTTTCAAATAAATATGTAGTATGCGATTCAAAAGCTACACCAAATTAAAAAGGTACTGTTAGACTTAGTCATGTAATGCAATTTCAAAGCACAATAAGCTGAAAAAGCCAGTATATTTGACCTTTGCTTAGGGACCAGTGAAAGACAAACCTTGTGGTGGGGGAACACATGTAGCTTTTGGTAGCTACGGTGGTGACATCATTTCTCAAATATATGTTATGGGCCAAAAATGCCACCATAGGCATCCATGTGCATTCAAGTGCTAGTGGTCGTGAAGCCACGACACAAAGAATAGAGTTTTGGAGAAAATAGTGCCCCAAAAGTTCTAAATGCATGTGCATTGCCAATAATTCTTTTACTATCACCATTCAACATTGTCACTACTCAAACGCCACAGCACTCTCTTAGACTTGATATGTAACTCTAAACCATGCTAAGATGAAAAATGGTTGGTTCATGTTGTCATAGTATGTAACTTAAAACGATGTAAAGATGAAGTAAAGAGGCGACTATACTTGGTAGCAACGAACAACGTAAAGTCATAGTAAGAACATGCAATGTTAATCACGAAAGAAAAGACCATATCATAATAATGAGCTCAAAAATTATACGAGTTCATAACAACTTAGTATTAGAATCATTCGGTCTCTCTCTTACTTCGCAGTTGATCGATCTCTTCTCACGGTACGAGCGTAGTTTGTATCGGCAAACTCCTCTTCAGATCACGTCATTGAAGCTCGATCAATGGATTCATGTACCCAATGACAAAAACAACATAGTCGGTGATGGTAGAGGTTCCTTTAGGAGCCTTCCAACGAAGATCTAAGCACAGAGGACTCCATCCAACTCTCTATCGATGGACAATCATTCGACGACTTGCACACAATGCTCGTTGATCCTGAACTCACCCAACAACCTATTACCCACGTACGATTTTGCAAATTCGAGCCTCCCAGCAATCAACTCATTCTAATCCATTCATTCGAGACTCGATGACATTGTACGCAGATTTTGGCTCCGTTTGGGGGGGGGGGGCTTATTTTCACCGGTCAAGCGGTTACGACCGCATGAACCGGACCTTCGTAACCGCTTGACCGGTGAAAATAAGTCCCCCCAAACGGAGCCTTTATCTCCTGTGTCAATGTCAATCCCTGTTAATGCCTCTTTTTTTGTTGTATCGGACCCTGATACAACTGAATGAGGCCGCGATATCCCATCCCAGTTGACTCCCTTTTTGGTTGTATAAGACTCCAGGTAAATTCAATGGGGCATCTACATCCCCATCAAGAACTATGGGGGACTCCATCGATCAATTAGGACAACTTGTCAAAATGTTAAAGCATATCATAGTTAACTTGGCAAACATTAAGGCACAACGGTAAGCAACAAGTTTTTGCGACTTCAAAACTTCATTGTATCAAGTAAGTGAGTTTTCTAATAATTACAGCTGCTCAAAACAATCTTCATGGGCCAAGTTGAACGAGAAAATCAAGCTCTTGAGAGTAGGGAAAATGTTTTATATTCAACCAAAGAGAATATTAATCAATTGAATTGGGTTCTTGAGCATGAAGAGGCATCGATAAAAACCGTAGCCAATTTTGAGGCCAATTGAGAAGAAATTCTCTTGAGGTGTGTCAGCAGAATAATAAAATTTCATCGCAATAAACAACATTGATATGGAATGGCTAGAAAAAAGGTGAAGTTTTTGCAACAACGAAACTCAGGCCTTCAAGAGAAACGTTTTGAGCTTCATGGTGAAGTCAAAGCACTTTCAGGACATACAACAATGGATGAGGCGGCGACCTTTTAGAAGGAGCTAAAAATTTCCAGGAAACAACAATAGTGACAATTAACTGATACGGAATGGCTAGAGGAAAAGATGATGCAGCTCGGTCAAAGACTTCGATAGATATGCCTTTGGATGACCATGAATTCGCTTCACCTAATGTGAGTGATTTCACATTGTTTCGCATTCAATCTTCTTTGTCTTCCCTTTTCTTTTGAGGTCTATGCAAACAAAACATATGTATGACCCCCTTTTCAGTAATATAATTGGCTTCTTAATGCACCGTTGGAAGGATATAAGATATCAAATTTATCTTGATACTTCTTTTTTATCTTAACTTTTATCCTAGATACTTCTCATTTGTGATGACTGATGAAAGCTTGGACCATTTGCCATGTACTAAAAATTAATTCATGTATAGAATTTTAATTTTTGCCCTCGATATTATAATGCAGGTTTTTTAGTCATGATTAACTGATTATAATATGATTTTAAGTAGCGCACTACCGCTAAATATAGTTGCAATATCTTTTTTCAACTTAATGTGATTTTAATGTCGCATAACACGAATAAGCACAATGATTTTCTTAGCTTAGTGTTATTTTTTGTTGTATGACACAACTAAGGCTCTATTTAAAAGAGCTAGGGAGTTTGAGTGGTGGTAGGGTGTAGTTGTGGTAGTAAACAAAGGTAGTATTGCACCTGCATGTAGAACTTCTCGGGTAATATTTCAGCCTCAATACTCCATTTTTTAGATTAAAACATTTGTGACCGGTAACTCCTAAATGCTCATCATGGATTTTTTGCCCAAAATACATTTTTTAGAAATAGCGTAAGTGCCCACAGCTACCAAAACACTACCTGTGTTTCATACCTTTGTGTTGATAACTCTAACAGCTCTCCAAAACATATCCTAAGTAAATTGGCTATTTTCATCTTACCAGGTTTTAATTTGCATCACACAACAAAATATATCAGTCACTCTTCTATAAATGCATGTAATAGGTGTTACTTCTATACTTCCACTCATATTATCATTTCTAAATATGTTCTTCCTAATATATTCACAAATCCATCGTAACAATATCAATTATATCATACAAAACATTCTTTTAATGATATGCTCAATATGACTACAGATTACTTTTCTATCTCTCAACATATAACCATTGTAGTTGCAACCTACAATATACATGGTTAAGTCTCCATGATACATTTTTAAAAATGTACTAATACAGTACTTCTGAAACACTTATCTATTTTAACTACCACAATATTTTAACATTCTCTTGGTCCTCATATATTACAAAGATACGAAGGATTGTAAACACAATCATAAACAAAATTCTTGTTGCAATAGAATTTACAAGCACACCCAATATTTTAACATTCTCTTGGTCGTCGTCATTATACATATTTTAACCTCTTCAATCTACTATGAAATATTTCCAAACTACCGAAGTTGCAAGGGTAATTCAGAATACCAGTATCGAGATGGCATGCAAAGGAATTACTCAGATCTCCTAAAGAAAAATGCATCAAATTACACATTGCATTCACAAGCACCCCCAATAAAAGCGACCACTAGCGTTTTTACCAAGAAGCTCAGCATAAAAAGCGTAGGTTATGCAAACCTATAATGTTCCTAAAACAAAATGTTATGGATAAGTAAATTCAACATCCAAACATAGAATATTCAGAATTCTGAAGATAAATAGCAACCTAAGGAACTGATCATTAAGAGGAAGCATGTGAACAAACCAAAAGGCACTCCACTCGGTGCTAGTTAGGCAACCCTATAATCTGTCTATCGCCAATTCAACTACTACACGAGTAAACAAATATCCGAACATAGCACAGCAGAAGCCTGCACGATTCTTAATGGGCTGCGTGCAAACAACGCAAAAGGCGCAGCCATGGCCATCAAATAGTATCCGGCTACCAACCGAAGCTAAATGAGATGGCAAATTGTCTAAGCAAGGAGGGAGATAAATAAATCCATGCGTTGGGATGTTGAAACTTGAATCAAACCCTAGATTGACGACTTGGGAGATTGGAGAAGAAGACGGACCTGGATTTTGGCCTTGACATTATCGATGGTATCGCTGCTCTCTACCTCTAGGGTTATGGTTTTCCCGGTAAGAGTTTTGACGAATATCTGCATCTTCTCTGAGACGATCGAGCCGCTGCTTCGCTCAGAGACGGAAGAAAGCAGCGATAAAGCAGCGACTATAAAAAAAAGAATATGAATATTATTGATATATAATTATTATATGGTGTTAATAACTTAATATTCGAAGATTCTCCTTAGCTGTGTGTTGTCATTTGATATACGTACATCTCAAAATTACAATTGTACCACAAGATATTATTCGTAAACATTCTTTGACAAAGAATGGCTCCTCAATGGGAACATTCTGACAAAGTGATTGGGTGGGTTTGTGGTGTTTGAAGTAGGGGTAGAGGCAGGGGCGGACTCATATATGGGCACACCCGGGCACGTGCCCGGATCCTATTTTTCGCGATTTTCTACAGAGGCCTGCCGAGTGCTATTGAAACCGACAATATTGGCACTAGTTACGCAGTTCGTCATCCTTCCTTTCCTCGCGTAGAGGGAGGTCGTGTGCCCTAGAAAGTAGAAACTGACCCTTCTCCTCCCCTAAGTCTCCTTCTTGGCTCTTGCAATCCTGCGACGAGTTCCGGCTCTCTGTGAGTCAGCGACAGTGCGACACTGTCTGCGATTTTGTGAAGCTGCGACGACAAAATCGCAACACCATTGTTGTGGTTTGTGCCTGCAAATCTCTGATCCTACAACTCGTCGAATCCACAGATCCGCGGCACTGCAGCAGCCAGCAACCCAACATCCTTATTCACTTCATTCTTATGCTGTCGGACCTCTGCTGGTTCTCATCTATTGAGCATATCCGTTCATCTGCCCTTCTCCTCTTTCAGATTGCTCCTTTTGCTGCTTATTAGAGGTATATATTGGACTATTTTCTCTCCTCTTTTCTCGTTACTTCCTCTCAATATTATTTTGAGGAATTTGTGGCTTCCATTTGGGAATATTTGAGTACGAAATACTAGGTGATTTTAGACCTTTTTGATTCTTACTGTTTTTTGGTTACAATTTTTTTTCTCCCATTTGTGATTTGTCGCTGTTTTTTTGTTTGATTTCAGCTCACCTCTCCTATGTGAAAAAGCTTCCATAATGAGGCCTACATGCTCCTTAGTCTTCATTCACCTGAAATTGTATATCAGTCGATTTAGAAAATCGGTAAAAAAAACTTTCTAATTTATAAGCAAACTGATATTATAGTAATACCTCAATTGCCACTTCTTCAATAGGCTATAGTTTTTGCCATTTTCATTTGTATACCTTGCTCCATATGCAAAAAAACTTTCATCTGTTGAGATGTGTGTGATTAAAATAGAAGCGTTTAAGCATGATGTTAACTGCTAAGTGCAGTGAGTTTTTAAATATTTTGTGTTTCTTCTTCAACTGCAGAATTGTGGATTGTGAATTATTTCTGATAGATGATTTGTTAGAGAGCCTCTATGGTTGCTGAAAGATTGGAAGTTTGATTTGTATTGGATTTTAAAAGGTCTAATTACATCAACTCTTCAAGATTCAACAACTTCAGCCTTCAGGTATAATGATTCTTGATTGTGGTTGTTTTCGTTCATTTTTTAGCATTTAAAATATTATTTTTAATAATTTTCAATGAAATAAATTATCAAAAATTTATGTCATTTACTTAGTGCCCGCGTTAGATGAAAATTCTGGCTCCGCCACTGGGTAGAGGGGCTATAAGATGGACTGATACTACCCAATTGGGCACTGGGTTACTCACAGGGCTATCTCATTCAGGATCCATAGCCAGCCTCAGTCGGTCGCACATGGGCCGCGGCCCATACACCCCAACCCCTCTCCTCAGGCCCGCTTGACCCCTCTTATCTAGGAGGTTGGGGGATTGAGCCCCCATCTCAACAACTCACATCGACGCCACGCTGCTATGGATCCTGGGTCATGTGCCTTGTGAGCAGCCAAGCGGTTCTGAGGAGAGGGGTTGGGTTGTATGGGCCGCAACCCATGTGCGACCGGCTGGGGCTGGCTATGGATCCTGAGTGAGATAGCTCTGCGAGCAGCCTAATGCCCAATTGGGTCGTATCATGGACTCGTAACCGTCAGCAGTGCCTAGAAAGGTGCTTGAAGGGGGATGTTCCTGGAGATTGGGGACCGGGATAGTCTCCATTTCACGTGAAATGGAGGGGATCCATTTCGCAGTTAGGATTGTATCTTCCAAATCGGACGGCGGGCAGGCGAGAGCGGCTGAACTGGCGAGTGGGCCCCGCGAGTACAATTAAGTTACTTGCCGCAGTCCAATTTCAGAGATGCAATCAGAGCCGCGAAATGGACCTCTCCATTTTTCGCGTGAAATGGAGAGGATCCCGGTCCACAGAGATTGGATGTCGGGAGGGGTCGACTTAGGGGTTTGGAGGCTAGGTTGGGTAGGATTGGATGTACCCCCACTCCAAACACCGCACCATTTTTTCCTGCTCTCCGAATCGAGCAGTGGCGCTGTGGAGCGTGGCATAGGCAAGGGTGTAGCATTCGGTTGGAGGCGAGGCGCAGCGAGTTGGATGTCGAGGTGATGATTCCGACGGCCAAGGCCGGGCGGGGCGCTGATGCTGATTCCTTGATGCAGGACGAGCATGGCCCAATATCTTCTTCCCATGCCCCAACACCACCACGACAGAAAACCTGATCATGGTCTTGTCAGCTTCGTGGAAACCTAGTCAAATGTTGTTCTCCACAAATTTCCATAGCCAAAGTTGTGCCCCTTCATTTCTCGCTGGACCGCACCCAAGCTGTGATGTACTAAGGGTTCGGTTGAGTACGAGAAGCTGCGGGATGAGCCGGAGAGGGAGTTTCTGAAGACGATCGCGTGCCACCTGCAGACCATTATAGGGATTTCGCTGGTGGAGGTTTTGTCCACCCATGCCAGCGATGAGGTCTCCTTGGGCCAGCGGGTCAGCGTAGATCGATGCGCTGAACCGGTTTGGTGCAGAACTGAAGGCGATCGAGAGGAGGATTGCTGAGTTGAACCGTGATCCAAGCCTGAAAAACCGGATTGGGCCGGTCAAAATGCCTTGCTGCTCTCGCCTTACAGCGAGGCTGGGATTACAGGGAAGGGCATCCCTACCAGCATTTCAATTTGAGGTCTTCGGTTTTGTTTGAATTTGGAAGGATCCTATTTCCTATGTTTGAGGTTTTTTATTGATTGTACTCCATGTTTGCTGTTTTGATCTGGACACCGTCAGTTTGGATTATACCAAATCATTAACGTTGTAATCCAACTTAGGGCAGGCGTAATTAGTTGCCCGTTACTTTAGATTATACTGGTTCATTCAGCGCGCAAGAATTGTCTTTCTGAAATTTCATAAAATCAGAGAACTCCGGCAAAACAATCGTTCACTGATCATTCAAACAACAAAAAATGACAGTGAAAAGCACGGAAAAAAGAGGCGAGAAGCAAACTTTCTTCCAAATTAAAGGCATTGGTCTTGGTTATTACTGAATCATGACGTTCAGAGTTGAGCTCAATTGTAAAGAAATTCTTGTGACGTAGCTTGAATGGTGACATAATGAAGCTATCCCCGAATGCGTATAATGCAAAATTGTGAAAGGCGCTCAAAACATCCGGAGAAAAGTGTAAGTGAAACTTACTCCCCGTTGCCCCCAGCTAGGTTTATATAGAGTAAAACCTAGGGTTAATTCGCGCAAAGCCCCCGAGCCCGTTATTCATCTGAATATACACTTACAATCTCCTCCTATATTCGTGACAAATAACGGTGATGTTTCGGGGGTGCTGGAGTGTAGACAAAATAATAATCAAAACTAAGCAAAACAATCAGGACAGATCATACTAATAAATCAAAATAAAAGTTTTGCCTAAACGGTAAACTATCACACAGATGATATCCCAAAACATAGTCTGAATAATTATTTCAAAACAAAACAGAGACATGAATTAAACGTTTGATGATTCTACTCATCTAGTAGATCATCGTCATCCATGTCCAGGTCTACAGTTCCTCCATAATCTTCATCGTAGCCTGCAAAGAATTTTATGAGTCAGAGTTTATGAATTCATAAACATATCCAATAACATTTAAAGTAAACTAGCTCTTACTAAATGAACTTAGCACTTTTAGCAGCGGTGAAATAACTCTGTTAGCATCTCATCCAGTCTAACTAGGACTAGTCATGTTACTTTACTCATTACGGATCACGATGTGCCTCACCAACACATGTGGGCACACATCACGTGCAACATTATCAAATGTGGAATAATGTGATGTGACCGATAATGTTTAGATTAACATTTACAACGACTTTCAATTCCTAGTTGAATAACTCTTAAATCAACTTAAAATGAGAGGATGTTAGGTTATCAAGTGTGGAATAACCAGCATCCACCCATCTTGGGTTTTCATCAAAAAATTATTTGGGGTTTTTAGTCTGTTACTATTTAGATGCTTGAATGTTGACAGCTATATGCTCGTACGTATCAAAACATAAACGTTGGAGGAAAATTTCATATTTATATGAACTTTAATCTCATTTCCCCCGATATTTTGATTGTGAGAGCTCTATTTAATCCTTTAGTAAGAGCGTCTGCAACATTATCTTTTGACCTCACATCAACGGGATTCATAATCTCTTGACTCGTAAGGGAGGTCAACCAGGCTTGTTTCATCCGTAGTTGCCTTCTTTTGTTATTGAACAACGTGTTCGTAGCAATCGTTTTACTAGCATGATTGTCGCAGTAAACTGCAACATAACTCAGTTTCAGGCTCGACAGTGGAATGTCCATCACCAAATCTCTTATCCACTCTGGCTCTTCACCAGCGAAAGCTAGAGCATAGAGTTCGGATTACATAGAT
Organism: Platanthera guangdongensis; assembly: GCA_039583875.1. NCBI lineage: Eukaryota > Viridiplantae > Streptophyta > Magnoliopsida > Asparagales > Orchidaceae > Platanthera > Platanthera guangdongensis. The sequence goes on from CM077158.1 coordinate 9,522,978, forward strand.
GAGAGTGCAATGCACGACTGTCTCTTGGACTTCCAGGCTATAGCTGCTCCTCCTTGTGTGAAGAGGAATCCATTAGTGAATTTGCTGTCATTTACTTTTGAGCAACATGATGCATCAGAATATCCTTCCAGAACTGGAGGATGACCACTATAACATAAATCATACTGTCGGGTGTGCTTTAAGTATCTCATCAGCCTATCAAGGGCATCCCAATGGTCATGGCCAGGATTGCTAGTGAACCTACTTAACATGACAACCGTAAAAGCTATGTCAGGTCTCGTACAGACCATAACATACATGAGGCTACCAAGCAGTTTAGAATAATTTAACTATCGAACCGCAGCTCCATCATTGGGCTTTAAGTGGTTAGAATAATCGTATGGTGTCTCAGCCGCTTTACGTTCATTGTATCCCCACGTGTCCAACATGGACTGGATGTAGTGGCTTTGACTTAGGGAAATGTCATGTTTCTCAAAGCTCACTTGCATACCTAGTATAATGTCAACTACACCGAGGTCTTTAATGCTAAACGTCTGCATTAGTTCTGACTTAACGTCATCCACCACGGATTGATCAGACCAAGGAATCAGCATATCATCCACGTACAAGCATATTATGGTGACGTTGTCTGATCTATGACGTATGTAAAGACATTTGTCCGAGAGACTCGACATGAATCTCATGTTCTTTACAGTATAGTCAAACTTCTAATGCCATAATTTTGGTGCTTGTTTTAATCCGTATAGCGACTTTAAAAGCTTATAGACCTTGTTTTTGTGACCGTCTACAATGAAACCTTCAGGTTGACTCATGTAGATCTCTTCGGTCAGATCTCCGTTCAAGAACGCAGTCTTAACATCCATTTGATGAACAACAAAGTTCTCAATGGCCGAAATAGCAAGAAGAACCCTAATGGTTGCTAAGTGACATACGAGTGAGTATACATCAAAATAGTCTACTCTGCTTACTTGTGTGAAACCTTTAGCCACCAGACGTGCTTTATACTTAACTACGCTACCATCGGGATTTAGCTTCTTTTTCAGAACCCACTTGCACCCTACAGTTTTAGCCTCTTTTGGCTTATCAACTAACGTTCAGGTGTCGTTCTGAAGGAGAGAGTTCATCTTATCCTCAATGGCTTCTTTCTAGAGTAGGGAATCCCTTGATCTCATTGCTTCCTTAAAGGTAGATGGATCATCCTCAACGTGGTAAGTGACAAAATTACTACCGAAGGTTCTGGGGGTTTTCTCTCTCACTGAAGTCATCCTAGACTCTAGGCCAGAGTTATCTACTGGAACGGAATAGGAGGTGCTCGGTACTGATTCAGGATCTTCCTCAGTAATAGTTACTTGTATACCTAGGATCGTTAGGTTCTTATCTTTGAGGAATTTATCCTCGAAGAATACTGCATCCCTAGATTCTATTATGATATTGTTAGAAATATAAAGGAACATATTTGCAGCACTATCTTCAACACAACTTAAGTAGACACATATATTGGTCCTAGGTCCAACCTTAGACCGTCTAGGGTCAGGAACCCTGACATAGCCTATACATCCCCATTTCTTAAGTCTAGTTAAAGACGGGGGTCGTTTAAACCAAAGCTCATAGGGTGTAACCTCTAACTTAGCATGCGGAATTTTATTCAGAATGTGATTTGCAGTCAAGACTGCTTCTCCCCAATAAGTGGAAGGCATGCCTGCAGTGAGCGGCATAAAGTTCAATATTTCTGTTAACGTTCTATTCTTGCGCTCGGCTATGTCGTTAGATTGGGGGGAGTAAGGAGCAGTGATTTCGGCTATGATGCCCTGTGAAGCAAGGAAACATTTGAACTCACTGGACATACATTCTCCTCCTCTATCACTCCTAAATCTCTTTATTTTTATGCTTAATTGATTTTCTACACTGGTTTTGAAAAGACAAAATTTTTCAAACGCTTCATCTTTAGTTTTAAGCAACGAAATATGACAAAACCTTATGCAGTCATATATGAACGTGATCATATACTTCCTTCCACCTCTAGTAACAAAACTCTTAAAGTCACAAATATCGGAATGTATAAGCTCAAGAGATGTTGTGCTCCTAGTAACCGTGCCAAAATGTTTCCTAATGATCTTAGTCTGAGCACACACTTCACATTTTCCCAAGAGGAGACTTAGTGTCTTATGTGATCTTATGAGTTCTAGCTACTTGGAATATTTTTCTGTAGTTTACGTGTCCTAGTCTCTCATGTAGAGTCCTAGGGCTAACTAAATTCAATTGAACTTATTGCAATACTTCATTTGCTAGACTCAGATGGTACATCCTATTTTGTACTTAAGCACATCCAAAGTAGTGAGAGTTAACTGACAGAGTCACTCTACCACTACAGAAGTTAACTAACATACCAGCATCACACAATAAACTAATAGACACTAAGTTAACAGATAAAGAAGGAATAAATTATACGTTCTTTAAAAGTAAAGACTTACCTGAGGAGAGCATCAGAGTTGCGTTCCTCACCTTCAATACGTCAGTTGTTCCTCCATCTGCTACAGTCACTGATTCCTTTACATTCTTTAGTCCTGTCAAAAGATTAGCATTGTTGCAAACGTGGCACGTTGCCCCATAATCCAGAAACCACTCCGTGCTGACCTGCTCGTGTCCGACCATGACAACAAAGTCGGATTGCTCAGCTTGACTAACCAGATGGGCCTGGTTGCCCTCTTGTGGTGCCTTAGTTCTTTCCTTCCTCGGTAACTTGCAGTCAGATGCGCTGTAACAACCCCATCCGTTCATATGATATATTCTAGAAGGTCCGGCCGGGGCCCCACAGGATATACCACAAAACAGTCGGTGAAGGTACATGATGATACCAGAGTCGCGCATCGCACCTATCACAAGCATTCTAGCGGAAGCCTAAACTACTTGAACTCCTCATGAATGTCCAAACATAAAACTCCACATTTTATTTATATAGGAATGTCTTACAATATGAATAAGCGTTGGCCTTATGGCCTTACATAGCTTTCAAACAGTGGCCTCACAGATTGGCGCGCAGGTCGGCCACAATAAAAGAAAACACACAAAAGAACACACTTAGCCTTCGAGGGCTAACAGTAGCAGCAGCAGCAACACCAGCAGGAGCATCAACCTCTATGCGTCCCGCTCGGCTCTCCAGTACCTGTGCAAGGACAATCCACCCAACGGTGGCAAACAAAAGCAACGGTCAGCGTTCAGCTGACCAAATTATAATGACCATACCCCTTCTCTCGGGGCAGCGGTATTTTTCCCTGCAGGCATATCATTTCACAAGTATGGCAAGCTATAGCATCAAAAGGTGCTTTCACGCACACACGCCATCACAACCGTTCGCCACCCGGTCCAACGGTCCGTGCACTCAGGGCACATTCTTGGTGTTCTGGCAACCTCTTGCCCACCACCGTATCAGGGTTATCACCCAACGGTAAATCTCTTGAGCATTTACTCCATGGCGTGCAGCCGGAGTTATTCCTCGGACACCGGGATGGCCCGTAGCCCCCCGTTGTGTCATGGCGCGCAGGCCGAAGACTCTTGCTATGCGCTCCAACAGACCGCACTTTTTGGTCTCACGTCGGACGGACATAGCGCAGGTCGGATCCTCCATCCCCCGTTGCTCAAATCGCCTTGCCTTCTCTGAGTACAGCGTACTCATGGCTATATCAAAGGCGCTGGTCGGTCTCACCAATCCTGTTCTTGGCATTCAAGCCTGGGTATTTCACTATACCCATTTCCTCACAGCAACAGCGGGTCTTTCTTGGGCGCACCAGTACTTCCTGTGACTCTCTCCACAGGTGGACACCGCACAAGCACAAATGTCAGGGGTCTTTCCTGGGCACACCAGTACTTCCTGTGACTCGCTCCACAGGTGGACACCCTATGACATCAAGCATCACAAAAAGGGCCTTTCCTGGTCCCACCAGTACTTCCTGTGCCTCATTCACAGGTTGGACCCAAAACATCACATGGCTATTTTCCTGGGCTACCACCCCAGTACTTCCTGCTACTCCTTTTCGCAGGCATAACCCGTAGACTCCGTACACTACACGTTTATCACGGAGTCTTCTCCGGTTCGTATGCAACATCACCAATCCAGACCAACCTGTCCAGATGGGCTTCACACAGCATGCCTATTTCGTACTCCATTTCCGGATCTATATGCAACACAAAGGGGATTTCAAGAATCCCCCAAACGACTCCCAAAAGCAGCCACCTCTTGGTGGGGGAATCAAAAGCTATGCCAAAAAGGAAGCCTTCACATGGCTAGGAAGAAAAGTCGTTACCCTTGACGATCGCTTCGGTGCCATGGCCTCCAAGCTAGCTTGCAAGACTCGCAAGAGCGTTTCCTCCGCAACGCTGGCTTCGGATCTCTCGTCGGTAAACCGCAGCACCACCAGCAGCAGCCCCCTTTCTTCTTCCTCCTCCTTTCTCTCTCTCTTTCTCTCTCTTGAAGAAAGATGAAGGCCAAAGTAAAGTGATTCATACTTCTCTGATTTCGGCCCTTAAGGAAAAAGAGGAAGAGGCTTCAGCCCTTGGATCCAGACTGAAGGAATGGACGGCCACGATTCGGCCAAAAACACAAATTTTGACCCGACACGGCCTCGAATACGGCCGTGTGCCAGTCCGTGTGCCTCAAGCGGTGGTCAACTGACTTATCCAAACCAGTGACACGCCCACGGGACACGCCCGTGTCATGGGCCGTGTCACCAACACGCCTTCAGACACGCCCGTGTCTGTGGCCGTGTACCTGGGGGAAAAAAATACCAAATCATCCCGAGACTTCACACGGCCTGTGACACGCCCGTGTCCCAGGCCGTGTGCCCATACACGGCACAAAGACACGCCCTGTCGAAATCCTTCGGCGGCCTGAGTTCGTCGCCTGATTTGACACGCCCTGTGACACGCCCGTGTCACAGGCCGTGTTCAACACTCGACACTCATTTCTCGACACTCGACGATCGTCGAGAAAAACTCGTCGAGAATGCGACACGGCCTTGGACACGCCCGTGTCCTGGGCCGTGTGCCTCCTCTCGACGGATCGTCGAGAACAAAAATCGTCGAGACAAAGCCCAATCGTCGACACAACCTCGACACACCCTGCGACACGCCCGTGTCGCAGGCCGTGTCACCTGACACGCCCTGGGACACGCCCGTGTCCCAGGCCGTGTCACCCAAATTTTCCTGTTTCAGAATTTTGGGCTGTTACAATCCTCCCCTCCTACAAGAAATTTCGTCCTCGAAATTTAGAGACAGGAAAGCAACAGAAACAACAAGAAAAATGTGACAACACATAGAATTAGGTATTTTACAACATTCTTGCTACAAATTACACAAACAGCTCAGGGAACTCTGCTCGCATGGTTTGCTCGCGTTTCCATGTCAGCTCTTCACGGCCGCAGTTGTCCCACCGGACTTTTACCATGCCGACCGTCTTGTTCCGCAACTGTTTTTCTGCTCGATCTTCGATCCGAATGGGTCTAACTCTCGTTGTTAGCCCATACTCCACCGGCACCCGATCATCCGCGATCACTTGAGCTGGATCTTTCACGGCTTTCCGAAGCACCGAGATGTGAAAGACATCATGTAACCCACCCAAGTCCGCCGACAGAGCTAGCCGATAAGCCGCTTCGCCAATTCGCTCAACCACTTCAAAAGGACCCAAATATCTTGGACTCAACTTTTTCAATCGTCGAATCCTGGATACACCTTTGAATGGCTTGATCTTCAAGTAGACCCAATCGCCAACCGCAAATTCAACATTCCGGTGCTTGGCGTTGTAGTACTTCGCTTGTCGATCTTGAGCAATCAGCAATCTCTCTCGAATAGTCCGAATGGTTGAGTTTGCTTCATCAACCTCATTTGGTTTAACAACCCGGGCTTCACCCGCTTCTACCCAAGCCAAGGGAGTACGACACTTCCTTCCATATAGGGCTTCATATGGTGCCATCCCAATGCTTGCCTGGTAGCTGTTATTATATGCAAACTCGACCATATAGAGATGATCTTCCCATCTCTTTCTGAAGTCAAGGGCGCACATTCGGAGCATGTCCTCCATTGTTCTGTTGGTACGTTCAGTCTGGCCATCCATTTGGGGATGAAAGGCCGTACTGAAAGTCAACTTCGTGCCCAACAGTCGGTGAACTAGCCTCCAATCATTTGACGTAAATCGCCCATCTCGATCACTTACGATGCTCCGAGGAACACCGTGAAGACGCACAATTTGATCAACATATAATTTTGCCAAACTTTCAACCGAATCATCCCGCCTGTTCGGGAGAAAATGTGCTACTTTTGTTAGCCGGTCAACTATCACGCAAATGGAATCATTTCCTCGCTGCGATCTTGGCAATCCATGCACAAAATCCATGGAAATATCATCAAATTTCCACACTGGGATCGGCAGTGACTTCAAATAACCGCCCGGCTTTTGGCATTCCGCCTTCACCATCGCACATGTTTGGCATTTGGCTACATACAGAGCAACATCTTTCTTGAGCCCTGGCCACCAGAAAAGCTTCTTCATATCGTTGAACATCTTTGTGCTCCCGGGGTGAATGGAATACTTGGTATAATGTGCTTCATACATCAGTTCTTCCCTCAGTTTCCCCACATTCGGGACGCACAAACAGCCTTCTTTGCGCAAAAGACCATCAATCCAGGTGAATTTGCCCTCCGGCCCTTCATTCACATATCGTAAGAGATCTTCATCCAACTCCGTTGCCCGTCGAACTCGGTCCGCAAGGTCACATTGCACCTCGGTCCAGTTCAAACATGCAGTGGCAGTGGCACTCTTGTCAACACAATAGATCTCTAACGCTTCCAACTCCTGGATAAGACGTTCATCATGCCTTTGTAACCAATTTGCTCTAGCCGGAACTTGCCGACTCAAGGCATCCGCGACAACATTTCCCTTCCTGGGTGTATAATGAATCTCGAAAGTGTAGTCCCCAAGGAACTCCAACCACCTTCGTTGTCGCATGTTCAACTCTTTCTGCTCCAACAGAAACTTTAGGCTCTTATGATCGGTATAGATCTCCACCTTCACGCCATAAAGGTAGTGTCGCCACAGCTTGAGTGCAAAAATCACCGCCGCTAATTCCAAATCATGGACGGGATAGTTTCGCTCGTGCACCTTCAGCTGGCGTGAGCCATAAGCAATTACCTTTCCATTCTGCAGAAGAACGCAGCCTAAGCCGCTCCCTGAGGCATCACTATAAATCACAAATCCATCGGTTCCACATGGCGAAGACAACACCGGCGCCGTGGTCAACCGAACCTTCAGCTCTTCAAAAGCTCGTGCGCACTCTGGCATCCAAACGAACTTCTGATCCTTTCGCGTCAGTGTAGTTAGCGGCAAAGCGATCCGCGAGAAGTTCTCCACAAATCTTCTATAGTAGCCCGCAAGTCCAAGGAAACTCCTGACCTCGGCCACGGAAGACAACATTGGCCATTCTTGTATGGCTTTTATCTTCGCTGGATCCACTGCAATGCCCGCTCCACTCACCACATGGCCCAAAAATGCTACTGACGATAGCCAAAACTCGCACTTCGAGAACTTGGCATAGAGCTGATTTTGCCTCAACGTATTCAACACTAACCGCAAGTGAATCTCATGCTCAGCTTTGGACTTCGAGTATACCAGGATATCATCAATAAACACTATTACAAACAGATCCAGGTACTCACGGAAAATACGGTGCATCAAATCCATAAACACCGAGGGCGCATTGCACAGTCCAAATGGCATGACTGTGAACTCATAGTGCCCATAACGCGTTCCAAATGCGGTTTTAGGAATGTCACCTTCCCGAATTCGTAACTGGTAATAACCAGACTTCAGGTCCAACTTCGAATAGACGGTCGAGCCAACTAGCTGATCAAATAATTCATCAATCCGAGGTATAGGATACTTATTCTTCTCGGTCAGCTTATTCAATTCACGGTAATCAATACACAACCGTAACCCACCATCTTTCTTCTTTACAAAAAGCACAGGCGCGCTCCAAGGTGACATACTTGGTCGGATATAACCTTGCTCTAGCATTTCTTGTAGTTGAACCTTCAACTCAGCCATCTCTTTAGGCGCAACGCGATATGGCGAGCGAGCCACGAGTTTCGCACCTGGCACCAACTCAATTGTGAAGTCAATCTCCCGCTGGGGTGGTAGCCCAGGGAGATCCGTGGGAAACACATCCGTAAATTCTGCCACAATCGGAACCTCACACAAAGTGGCCTTAGGCTCAACAGCCTGAATTAGTGCAAAGTAACACTCCGCACCCTTCCGAACAGCTTTGACTACCTGGAGTGCAGACCTCAACGTCCCGCCTACTCCTCGCATACCCGCGAACTTGGTCTCCTGTTCGGTATTCTGGCCCAACGTGATTTCTTTGGACTGGCAATCAATCATAGCATGCTGCTCCGTAAGCCAATCCATCCCAAAAATCACATCGAATTCCGATATTGGCAAAACAAATGCGGTTAAACAAAAATCCCGACTTCCTAACTGAACTGCCACATCGCAAACTTGATCCGCAAGCATCCAACAACCGTTCGGCAACACCACTCTGACGCTATCTGTCTTTGCACGACTGGGTATCCCAAGCCGCGTAACAAATTCACGAGACAGAAAAGAATGCGATGCACGTGTATCAAACAGTGCTCGCGCCAGCGTGTCCCGAATCATTACAAAACCTATGACAAACATGTCACACACACAAACCACAAACATAGGCGTACTAAGCACATCATACAAACAATCGCATATGCAAAACTAAACTCATACCTGTGACCACGTCACTCTGCTTGATGGCCTCTTGCAGGCCAAGATTGTAGACTCGGGGTTGCGCCTGCGAGGCAGAGGAATCCACCACCGCCTTGCCTTTTTCCGCATAAGATGCTCCCGCCTTCTTTTCACTTTTCGGCGGCATCCGACAATCTCGCGCAATATGCCCCATCCTACCACAATTGAAGCAGGTACGAGTTTCTGGCTTGGAGGTTGCCCCTGATGTTGCTCCCGTTGCAACTGATGAAGGAGCTTGTCCACTAGGCTTGGACTTCTTACCCCATCTCTTCTTATAAAACGATTTTCCCGATCGGGGCGCCTTCCACTCCGGTTGCGACACAACCAAAGCTCTCTTCCCTTGCACCCTCTTCATATCCTTTTCCAACGCGGTCGCGGTGTCAACCAACGCTTGGAAGCCTTGGTTCACAGAACTGGACACAAGGAATCTCAGCTCGTCCCTCAGCCCTTCATAGAACCGATTAGTCTTCCTCTGCTCATCAGCAAAAATCGAACCCGCATACCGCCCCAAGCGAGTAAACTCATGCAGGTACGTGTCAACACTGCCATCACCTTGAGTCAACCGTTGGAATTCATTTTCCATGGCTATCCGTTGAGCCACAGGAAGGTGCTTCGCTAGGAAGAGCCGAGAGAAATCTTCCATCGACACTTGGGTTAACGGACGACCCGCCAAATGATGCAACTCCATCTCATCCCACCATAAACGCGCTTCTCCTTCAAGCAAGAAGGTGGCTAAAGTAACTTTCTGATGCTCCGCCGTTCCTATCGCCGTCATCACTCGCTTGACGCGCGATAACCAATCCTCAGCCTGCGTCGGGGTTCCCGCTCCCGAGAACGTAGGCGGATGGAAACTCATAAACCGCGTTAGCTGCTTCTCAGCCGCTCGAGGTACCACATCCATGACAGGTTCCGGCCTTGCCGCCACCTGTTCTGGCCCCACAGCCGCTTGCTCCTGCCTAAGTGGCTGACCTTGGATCATGGTAAATAAGGCCTCCGCAACTAAACGGACATGTTCCTCAGAAGGTGGAGGTGTAGGCACCGCGGCTGGTGCCGTACTTTCATCAGAACGCTGGGGTTCAGACGGCTCAGCTCCACTTCGTGTCACCTAAAGGTGGACAAGACACATACATTAGCGGTCGTACCCAAGCAAACAACACAAAATAGGAACACGCAGGTTCCTCAAACATACAAAAATGCATTCCTATCATGGACATTCAGGAGTTCATTCGTAGACTTTGGTGTGCACAAACACATGCGCGCCACCCCACAAAAGAAGTCGACCACGACTTCGAGAGGGAAAGACCAAGACAACCGATACCAAAAATGTAACAACCCCATCCGTTCATATGATATATTCTAGAAGGTCCGGCCGGGGCCCCACAGGATATACCACAAAACAGTCGGTGAAGGTACAGGATGATACCAGAGTCGCGCATCGCACCTATCACAAGCATTCTAGCGGAAGCCTAAACTACTTGAACTCCTCATGAATGTCCAAACATAAAACTCCACATTTTATTTATATAGGAATGTCTTACAATATGAATAAGCGTTGGCCTTATGGCCTTACATAGCTTTCAAACAGTGGCCTCACAGATTGGCGCGCAGGCCGGCCACAATAAAAGAAAACACACAAAAGAACACACTTAGCCTTCGAGGGCTAACAGTAGCAGCAGCAGCAACACCAGCAGGAGCATCAACCTCTATGCGTCCCGCTCGGCTCTCCAGCACCTGTGCAAGGACAATCCACCCAATGGTGGCAAACAAAAGCAACGATCAGCGTTCAGCTGACCAAATTATAACGACCCTACCCCTTCTCTCGGGGCAACGGTATTTTTCCCTGCAGGCATATCATTTCACAAGTATGACAAGATATAGCATCAAAAGGTGCTTTCACGCACACACGCCATCACAACCGTTCGCCACCCGGCCCAATGGTCCGTGCACTTAGGGCACATTCTTGGTGTTCTGGCAACCTCTTGCCCACCACCGTATCAGGGTTATCACCCAACGGTAAATCTCTTGAGCATTTACTCCATGGCGTGCAGCCGGAGTTAGTCCTCGGACACCGGGATGGCCCGTAGCCCCCCGTTGTGTCATGGCGCGCAGGCCGAAGACTCTTGCTATGCGCTCCAACAGACCGCACTTTTTGGTCTCACGTCGGACGGACATAGCGCAGGTCGGATCCTCCACCCCCCGTTGCTCAAATCGCCTTGCCTTCTCCGAGTACAGCGTACTCATGGCTATATCAAAGGAGCGGGTCGGTCTCACCAATCCTGTTCTTGGCATTCAAGCCTGGGTATTTCACTATACCCATTTCCTCACAGCAACAGCGGGTCTTTCCTGGGCGCACCAGTACTTCCTGTGACTCTCTCCACAGGTGGACACCGCACAAGCACAAATGTCAGGGGTCTTTCCTGGGCACACCAGTACTTCCTGTGACTCGCTCCACAGGTGGACACCCTATGACATCAAGCATCACAAAAAGAGCCTTTCCTGGTCCCACCAGTACTTCCTGTGCCTCATTCACAGGTTGGACCCAAAACATCACATGGCTATTTTCCTGGGCTACCACCCCAGTACTTCCTGCTACTCCTTTTCGCAGGCATAACCTGTAGACTCCTACACTACACGTTTATCACGGAGTCTTCTCCGGTTCGTATGCAACATCACCAATCCAGACCAACCTGTCTAGATGGGCTTCACACAGCATGTCTATTCCGTACTCCATTTCCGGATCTATATGCAACACAAAGGGGATTTCAAGAATCACCCAAACGACTCCCAAAAGCAGCCACCTCTTGGTGGGGGAATCAAAAGCTATGCCAAAAAGGAAGCCTTCACATGGCTAGGAAGAAAAGTCGTTACCCTTGACGATCGCTTCGGTGCCATGGCCTCCAAGCTAGCTTGCAAGACTCGCAAGAGCGTTTCCTCCACAACGCTGGCTTCGGATCTCTCGTCGGTAAACCGCAGCACCACCAGCAGCAGCCCCCTTTCTTCTTCCTCCTCCTTTCTCTCTCTCTTTCTCTCTCTTGAAGAAAGATGAAGGCCAAAGTAAAGTGATTCATACTTCTCTGATTTCGGCCCTTAAGGAAAAAGAGGAAGAGGCTTCAGCCCTTGGATCCAGACTGAAGGAATGGACGGCCACGATTCGGCCAAAAACACAAATTTTGACCCGACACGGGCTCGAACACGGCCGTGTGTCAGGCCGTGTGCCTCAAGCGGTGGTCAACCGACTTATCCAAACCAGTGACACGCCCACGGGACACGCTCGTGTCATGGGCCGTGTCACCAACACGCCTTCAGACACGCCCGTGTCTGTGTCCGTGTACCTGGGGGAAAAAATACCAAATCATCCCGAGACTTCACACGGCCTGTGACACGCCCGTGTCCCAGGCCGTGTGGCCAGACACGGCACAAAGACACGCCCTGTCGAAATCCTTCGGCGGCCTGAGTTCGTCGCCTGATTTGACACGCCCTGTGACACGCCCGTGTCACAGGCCGTGTTCAACACTCGACACTCACTTCTCGACACTCGACGATCGTCGAGAAAAACTCGTCGAGAATGCGACACGGCCTTGGACACGCCCGTGTCCTGGGCCGTGTGCCTCCTCTCGACGGGTCGTCGAGAACAAAAATCGTCGAGACAAAGCCCAATCGTCGACACAACCTCGACACGCCCGTGTCGCAGGCCGTGTCACCTGACACGCCCTGGGACACGCCCGTGTCTCATGCCGTGTCACCCAAATTTTCCTGTTTCAGAATTTTGGGCTGTTACATGCGCAGTGTCCCCACTTGTTGCAGTTAAAACATTTACTCTTAAATTTATTAGAGGGTCTACTTGGTCCTGCAACCTGAGAGCTACTACGAGACGTTTTGGTCTTGTGAGGGGGAGGAGCACGCTTAGAGCTTGAAATCATGTTGGCAACAACTTCTGCTTGCCAACAGCTTCCAAGGCGTACTTCGTCCTGTTCTCATCCTCAATGCGTATGAAACGCTTGAGGTCATTCAGACCAACCTGCATCTTTTTGCGGTACATCTCCGTTTTGAAATTGTACCGCGAGGAGGGCAACTTATGCACAATTGTGCCCGCAACAAAACTATCTGGCAGACTAATAGACTCACTATGTAGGGAATCAACCAAATTTTCAAATTCGGATACATGAGGGAGAATGGATTTCTCCTCGTCAAAGCTGAAGGAGTGGAACTTGTCCACCAGATGAGCCTTGGAGAGGTCCTCCTCCTGCTTGAAGCTAGTGTTCCTCCAGTGCTTCCCAGATCTCCTTAGCAGACTGCATCTTGATGTAGTTCTTGGCCAGGCTGGAGGAGAGGCAGTTCAGCAGGTAATCCCTGCAGAAATCCTCATCTTCGACCCAAGAAGCCTCGTCTTCAGTCCCAGCAACGTCAGCACGAGTAGTCTTGATGGTGTAGAAGACGTTCAGGTATTTCATCCCGAACTGGGTACTCAACTTCCAGTCGTTGAACTTTGTGGTCGTGAACTTCTCCAATTTGTTCATGGGCACCGGAGAGGACATGGTGGAGTTCCTCATTGCTTGAACACACTTAACAAATTTCACTTGATCTTGGAAGAAAAACCGGGCTGCACCTTCACTAAAGAAGAACGGACTTCCACTGGATGGAGGCAGAAAGCAGAGAAAATCTCCACTGGATCGGCTGCACGGGCTCAGCAAAGTGTGATCGACATCACCTTTCCAGATCTGGATCGACAACCTTGCCGAAAGAGTCAAGGCAGCAGGGCTGACCAAGATCGGGGACGGGGAAGAGGCGATCGTCGACCAGAAAAAAAAATGATCGTCGAGCGGGAAAAGACGATCGTCGAACTCCTCTGAAATCGTCAAATGGGAAAAGACGATCGTCGAACTCCTCTGAAATCGTCGAACACCTCTGAAATCGTCGAACTGGAAAAGACGATCGTCGAACTCCTCTGAAATCGTCGAACGGGAAAAGACGACCGTCGAACTCCTCTGCAATCGTCGAACAGGAAACGCGATGGTCGAACGACGATCGTCAAATGAAAATGCAATCGTCGAACGGCGATCGTCGACCGAAAGGCGATCGACGATCTCCTTGGCGATCGTCGAACGACGATCGACGACTGAAAGGCGATCGATGACAGAAAGACGATCGACGACTGCAAGCCCTTGTTCCGCGACGGGGAAGACATGACGGTGAACCCTTTGCAGGCAGCGGATCTGGCACCTGGACCAGGCGGATCTCGAAAAACCAGCGGTGGCCTCCTTTGAGGGCAGTGAAACAGAGAGAGCAGGCGGCTTCCTCCTTATCCGAGACCAGGTGGCTGCGGGGGCGTCGAGGAAGACGCGAGTCGACGACGATCGTGACGAGGAAGACACGACGGCTAGGGCTCAGGGAAGATGTGAATGGTGACGGTGTCCTCGTGCCCTAAAACCGCGAACGAGCAAGCGCTGCGACGACGAACCCTAAATTCGCGAGAGAGCGCCAGACGGGAGCTGTTTCGAGAATGTGAAAGGCGCTCGAAACATCCAGAGGAAAGTCTAAGTGGAACTTACTCCCTGTTGCCCCCAGCTAGGTTTATATAGAGTAAAACCTATGGTTAATTCGCGCAAAGCCCCCGAGCCGTTATTCGTCCGAATATACACCTACAAAAATGTAATTTGAATTTCTGAATTTTTGTCTACTAGCCCTAAAATTTGCTGCGTCAACAACAAATGCAATGCAAAAGAAATAAAACACACGAGTATAAAAAAAACTGTGACATCTCTTCGGTCCAAGGCCCATGGCTGGTTATCTTGAGATAAATAATGCATAGTGCGCAGCTTCCATGCTTCTCACCACATCGCATCAAAAAACAAGCAGAATTGTCGTCGAAGAGGAAAACAAAAAAACAAGTGAAGCTCGAAAGGAAAGGTGAGGTCCCTTATGAGCAAAGAGGAGGCTGGCTGTTATGAAAACATGACAGACAAATATTTTCTGGTTCGATTAATAATCTAACAGCAAAAAATTAGTACGGTTACAAGGAGTGATTTGTTTTGAAGCCAAAATCCGATTTCGACAAAAGTTCGAAAAATAGGAGCGTAGCCAACACCTACTCGTCCCAAACTCTGACCTCCGACTGGTCGTGAATGACTAGAAACTGACTTAAGGCCTCAGTAGGGAGGTCCCACCGCTTACCTGAAAGATCTCTGAGAGCTTCCCCTCTAAAGCCAAAAGCTGGGCTCGGAGCTGTTGGGTTTCTCTATGAGGATGGCACAACCGTTGTGCACGCAGCGTAAGAATAAAAACATCAAGAAAACCCAAAAGAAATGGGATCGGGCCATGATAGTTGAATCAAGAAGTTAACAAACAACTAAGCATAAATTACCTCGGTGGCGTTGAGTCACAACTCAACGGAGATGCTCCAAGCTTTGTATTCCTGCTGGTGGCGAGTTCTACGTGGAATAATGTCCACGTCTCTGCAGAAATCCACACGAGCGGGAGAACGCCGAACTTTCCGTCGCACGGAATATCGGGAAGGATGAAGACCGCACCTTGCTTTCCCACGGACTGCTAGGTCCGCGCCAGGGATTGCAACACTGGCGACGATCGCCGGAGAGGAGGAGGTCGACGGAGCGAACACGGAGGCGGCGGAACACTTTCGTCGGCGGCGGGATTCGGGATCGGCGGAACGAGCAGAACGGAACTCTTCCGTCGCGGGTTTCTATCAGCCGATGAGAGAGTTATCCCGAAAAACCCTAAGTGTTCTATTTATACCTAAAGTATAAAATAGACTTAGTAATATCGCTATCCGCAGACCACCCAAGGATAAGGGTTTCAGAATCGACGAGAATCGGCGAGAATCGGAGTACAATACTCGACAATTCTCGTCGATCGTCGAGACGGGGTCGACGACATTCGTCGATTCTCGTCGATCGTCGAGACGGGGTCGACGACACTCGTCGATTCTCGTCGATCGTCGAGACGGGGTCGACGACACTCGTCGATTCTCGTCGATCGTCGAGACGGGGTCGACGACATTCGTCGATTCTCGTCGATCGATCCTTACCAAGACTTCAAGGCAACACCTTCCCCAAAAACCCCATTCGGGTCGGTGATTGGTAACCTTTACCAACACAGTCAATCATCCAACTTCTCCACATCTCTTATGTGCGACCCTGCAGGCTCATATCGCGTTGGCAGTGAGATTACATGTTTGACCACTTCTAGATCACTGTGGTAACTCCAACAGACTCCCACTTGATCTTGAAAGTATCAAACCAAAAACCTCACAAACAATGAGCGGCATCTAGCAATGCATCATTGCTCCCCAAGCAATAAGAGTTTATAACTCATAAGCCTTTATGACCAATGTATCAGCGTTGTCTTTGTCCCTTTGTCCCTTACATCCGGAAAGAACTAGAGGCATGGACCGTGTCACCCTCGTAATAGCTCAATCCAAGTTTTCTTGATCCAGGACGGACTTCCAAAGAATGGTGAGTCCAATATCACATATTGACTCAACCAAGCATGACTATGCATTTCTCAGTCCAGTTCCATCAAGGGGCCCATGGATGCAACTCCTGTCATACAGGAGGACAAATCTCATATCTGCTCACACACAAACACCCAAATGATTCGTAACATGCCCAACAACCACCCTTATCATCAACCTTTCTCAAGGAAGACTTTAGATGGCATCAAAGCACGCTCTTCCTCACTTGATGAATGCTGTGACTTCAGGTCAAAGGACCACAACACCATTGTCAATTGAGACCTACTCGTGACACGATTGGATGACAATCTACAGAGTAGTCTCAGGTTGGGTCTGTCCAGTACAACTTGTTCACTAACAAGTACCCACATGATGACTTGATATCACAATATCATGACCCGTGAGAACCGGTCATCAGTCAACACACGTGCTAGTCTTCATGTACCATCATCACCCTTAGCTTCTATGATGATACTTGACTAGGGACCTTTTAAGAATGAAGCTTCAAATAAATCACAGGCTCTCACATTCAAGTCATGTACTTGATGTCCCATGGAAGCGAACATTCTAAGGGTATCTATTATGTTAACATTTAACTATCAAATAGAAAAACTCATAATAAAAGAATTTACCATTAATTGTAAGAGAAAAACAAGGTA
Organism: Platanthera guangdongensis; assembly: GCA_039583875.1. NCBI lineage: Eukaryota > Viridiplantae > Streptophyta > Magnoliopsida > Asparagales > Orchidaceae > Platanthera > Platanthera guangdongensis. Next base: position 9,539,923 of record CM077158.1, read on the forward strand.
CAATGTTCATCATATGAACAAATAGCCAACAAAATACATATTTACATGCAATCCACAAGATTCTCGCTAGAGTTGATCATTTAGGTATCGTATACCCATCGATCTAGTATGATCATCATGCTTTCTCTGCGCGAGAGGCTTTGTCAGCGGATCCGCAATATTTTCCTCAGTCGACACTCTGCAAATGTTCACATCTCCTCGTTCGACAATCTCACAAATAAGATGAAACCGCCGAAGTATGTGCTTGGAGCGCTGATGGGATCTAGGTTCCTTAGATTGTGCAATTGCACCATTGTTATCACAGTAGAGAACTACGGGACCAACAATGCTAGGAACTACATCAAGCTCGCCGATGAATTTCCTAATCCATACAGCCTCCTTCGCTGCATTAACTGCGGCGATATACTCGGCCTCTGTTGTAGAATCAGCAACTGTCTCTTGCTTGGAACTCTTCCAGCTTACAGCTCCTCCATTCAGGCAAAACACAAAACCTGACTTAGACTTGGAGTCGTCTCTATCAGTTTGGAAGCTAACATCCATGTAACCACTTACAACGAGCTCTTCCTCTCCACCATACACCAAGAACACATCCTTAGTCCTTCTTAAGTACTTCAGGACATTCTTGACTGCAATCCAATGACACTCACTGGGGTCTGACTGATACCTGCTAGTCATGCTCAAAGCAAAGGAGACATCGGGTCGAGTACATAACATCGCGTACATGATTTATCCAATTGCCGAAGCATATGGAATCAACTTCATGCGGTCCTTATCTTCACAAGACTTTGGACACTGGTCCTTGGAGAGATTCACACCATGAGACATGGGCAAAAATCCTTTCTTGGACTCAAGCATGTTGAACCGCTTCAACACCTTTTCGATGTACGTACTCTGGGTCAAACCCAGCAACTTCTTCGATCTATCTCTATAGATTTTAATACCGAGTATATAAGTCGCTTCACCCAAATCCTTCATTGAAAAGCAGTTCCCTAGGTTGTTCTTAACAACTTTCAGGGTAGGAATGTCATTCCCAATTAACAGTATGTCATCTACATACAGTATCAGGAAGACAACAATGCTCCCACTGATTCGCTTGTAAACATAAGGCTCATCTTCATTCTTGATGAAACCAAACTCTTTGATTTTCTCATCAAAACGAAGATTCCAACTTCGAGAGGCCTGTTTCAGTCCATAGATGGACTTATTCAGCTTGCATATTTTAGTGGCTTCATCTAGGGATACAAAACCCTCGGGTTGTGTCATATACACTTCCTCAAGGAGGTTTCCATTAAGGAAAGCCGTTTTGACATCCATCTGTCAGATCTCGTAGTCATAATACGCAGCAATAGCAAGCAATATCCTTATGGACTTTACCATGACAACAAGGGAAAAGGTCTCATCATAGTCAATACCATGAATTTGCTTGAAACCCTTAGCCACGAGTCGCCCTTTGAATGTCTGTACATTCCCATCCATGTCGGTCTTCTTCTTGAAGACCCACTTGCACCCCATGGGTCGTACCCCTTCAGGTGGTTCCACCAAGTTCCAAACTTGGTTTGCATACATGGAGTTCATTTCGGATTTCATAGCCTCAAGCCATTTGTCGGAGTCCGGTCCATTCATAGCCTCTTGGTAGGTTGCTGGTTCATCATCATGATCCATAAGCAACACATTACCTATTTGAGACACGAGAAATCCATATCTCTCAGGCTCAAACCTCGGTCTACCAGATCTACGTAGGACTTGTGTTCCTTGAGCAGGTTCTCTAGCTACAACATCTTGTAGTCCTGTCTCAGAATCCAATTCCGGTTCATTCACTACATGTGGTTCTTGAACTTTTTCAAGCTCTACCTTTTCAGTCTTTCTTGATAAGAACTCTTTCTCCAAGAAGACACCAGTCCTTGCGACAAACACTTTGCCCTCAGACGGTAGGTAAAAGTAATACCCTTTCGTTTCCTTAGGATATCCCACCAGATAACATTTATCCGATTTGGGTTCCAGCTTGTCAGGTATTTGACGTCTCACGTATGCCTCACAGCCCCAAATTTTAATGAACGACATACTAGGACGCTTCCCAGTCCATATCTCATATGGTGTCTTCAGAACCGTTTTCGTTGGAGCGCGATTCAATGTCATTGCAACAGTCTCTAAAGCAAAACCCCAAAAGGAAACAGGCAAGTCTGCATGACTCATCATCGAACGTTCCATGTCTAACAGAGTACGATTTCTCCTCTCAGACACACCATTATGTTGTGGTGTTCTAGGTGGAGTGAGCTGTGATACAATACCACACTCTTTCAGATGATTACGGAACTCATGACTCAGGTATTCGCCACCTCGATCAGATCGGAGTGCTTTAACCCTTTTACCCAACTGGCTTTCTACTTCATTCTTGAACTCTTTGAACTTTTCAAAGGTCTCGGATTTGCACTTCATAAGATACACATATCTGTATCTATTGAAATATCAGTAAATGTAACAAAGTAGAAATACCCACCTCTAGCCATGGAACTCATGGGTCTGCATACATCACTATGTACAACACCAAAGAGATCCTCAGCCCTCTCAGTATAACCAGTGAAAGGAGCTTTAGTCATCTTGCCTAACAAACAAGATTCGCATCGCTCAAATGATTCATAATCAAGTGAGTCCAAAAGTCCATCTCTATGGAGCTTGGATATGCGTTTCTCGTTGATATGGCCCAAACGACAATGCCAGAGAAAAGTAGGGTTCGAGTCATTTGTTCTTAGTCTTTTATTATTTTCAACATTACAGATCAGATGGTCCAAGTTCAAAACATAAAGACCATTAAACAATTGGGCTACATCATAACAAACATCATTCTTAAATATAGAACAACAATTGTTCTTAATTATAAAAGAAAATCCAATCATGTCCAAACATGAAATAGATATAATGTTTCTAGTTATGACCAGAACAAAATAACAATTATCAAGTTCTATTACAAGCCCACTGGGCAAAGAAAGACGGTAAACTCCTACGCCTACAGCAGCAACTCTTGCTCCATTGCCGACGCGGAGGTCCACCTCCCCTTTACTCAGCAATCTTCTCCTTCCCAGTTCCTGCACATTTGTACAAATGTGAGAACCACATCCGGTATCCAATACCCAAGATGAAGAAGCAGAAAGGTTTATCTCTATAACGTAAACATTAGAAGCGGAAGTCATACCTCCCTTTAATTTCTGCAGACCCTCAATGTACGAAAGACAGTTCCCCCGCCAATGACCAGCCTTGCCACAGTGGTGGCATTTCCCTTCCTTCACTGTGCTTTTCCTTTTCATCAGTGCAGAAGACTTGGGCTCAAGATATGACTTAGGTCCTACCTTCGTCTTCTTAGAGCCCTTGGCCTTGCCCTTGCCCTTATGCACCATCAGTATGGGGCTGGCAGGCTTGACCTTCTTCATATTGATTTCGGCAGTTCTCAACATGCCTAGGAGTTCGGACAGTGTCTTGTCTATTTCATTCATGTTGTAGTTCAAGACGAACTGCTCATAACTGTCCGGCAACGATTGCAGGATCAGATCTGTGGCCAACTCTTGACCAAGAGGAAAACCCAGCCTTTCAAGGTTCTCTATATACCCAATCATCTTGAGTACATGAGTCCCTACTGAGTCTCGAACTTCCATCTTGCACTGAAACAACGCTTTTGTGATGTCGAACCTCTCTTGACGAGCCTGCCCTTGAAACATTTTCTTGAGATGCTCGTCAATCTCCTTGCACCCCATGTTCTCATGTTGCTTCTGAAGCTCAGAGTTCATAGTGGCAAGTATAAGACATTCGACATCTAAAGCATCGTCAGTATACTTCTTATAAGTATCCTTCTCAGCACGGGAAGAGTTCCCGGTCGGCACCACAGGGGCTTCTTCTTCCAAGACATAGAGCTTCCGCTCTTGCCTGAGAACAATTCTCAGGTTCCTGTACCAGTCCATGTAATTAGTCCCACTGAGCTTATCCTTCTCAAGGATGGCTCTGAGAGACAATGTGGAGTGTGAAACACTTGCCATGGAATTCTACAAGAATTTATGCAGAATAAAATCAGTACCAAAATTTCGAATACAATTTATTTTAATTTGAACTTCAATTAAAACACTCCCACTATTTTATTCGAAATGGTAGCCCTCACTAGCAATTCGGAGAGTTCATGCGAGCTACTCTCTTAGTGGACAAGATCCGTATTTCACCAACACAATGAGTCAGCTTTGGCTTTCCTCTCACGATGCAGTTATTTAGGTAGGCAACGCTTTCCAATTGCATCCTCATGCAATTCTTGTATGGTTGGTGAATAACTCCTTACTCGCATCCATCATATGGTGCATGCCAACCCTATGCCTCTAGGCACTCAACCTTTGAGGTCACCTAGTTAAGCTGGACCCGATGTCGACAGTGAGATATCACAATTATCCGCTCGCACCCTTACCAAGATAGATTAATGCACCTTGCTTTGGCAAGCCCACACTTCATCGATCGAGGCAGGAAGAGTGTCATCCATCGGAAGGCATCCGAACACTTAATATTTGATGAAGGGATTTTAATTATTGCTTAACAATTAACCATGATCAACATTTGATCAATGTGCACATCCAAAGAAAAACAATTCTTCTAAAACCACATGCATCCCTTATGTGCACATCCTGACACCATCAACATTTGATAGAAGTAAGGGCTAAATCTGAACATCCGGAAACTTCCAAATCCTCAGATTTACATGCATTGGACAAAGGCAAAGACAACTCAACTTAAAGCAGTAGACAAGCTCATCTCTCTATGTTGGATTCAAAATCCAAAACATACTCGAGGGATAGTTACTGCTAAGGAGACAACAATTTCTAATAATAAGAAATTACCACGAAATTCTAGACGTTCTTGGCGGGGAACCAAGACTAAATCTAGACATTTAGAACACTTCTAAATCCCTAGGTTTACACGCACTGCAATAACATAACTTCCAATACAACAATCATGGCCGAAACCTCGCTTTGATACCACTGTTGGGTTTCTCTATGAGGATGGCACAACAGTTGTGCACGCAGCGGAAGAATAAAAACATCAAGAAAACCTAAAAGAAATGGGATCGGGCCATGATAGTTGAATCAAGAAGTTAACAAACAACTAAGCATAAATTACCTCGGTGGCGTTGAGTCACAACTCAACGGAGATGCTCCAAGCTTTGTATTCCTGCTGGTGGCGAGTTCTACGTGGAATAATGTCCACGTCTCTGCAGAAATCCACACGAGCGGGAGAACGCCGAACTTTCCGTCACACGGAAGATCGGGAAGGATGAAGACCGCACCTTGCTTTCCCACGGACTGCTAGGTCCGCGCCAGCGATTGCAACACCGGCGACGATCGCCGGAGAGGAGGAGGTCGACGGAGCGAACACGGCGGCGGCGGAACACTTCCGTCGGCGGCGGGATTCGGGATCGGCGGAACGAGCGGAACGAAACTCTTCCGTCGCGGGTTTCTATCAGCCGATGAGAGAGCTATCCCGAAAAATCCTAAGTGTTCTATTTATACCTAAAGTATAAAATAGACTTAGTAATATCGCTATCCGCAGACCACCCAAGGATAAGGGTTTCAGAATCGGCGAGAATCACCAGACGAGAATCGGAGTACAATACTCGACAATTCTCGTCGATCGTCGAGACGGGGTCGACGACATTCGTCGATTCTCGTCGATCGTCGAGACGGGGTCGACGACACTCGTCGATTCTCGTCGATCGTCGATACGGGGTCGACGACACTCGTCGATTCTCGTCGATCGTCGAGACGGGGTCGACGACACTCGTCGATTCTCGTCGATCGTCGAGACGGGGTCGACAACCCTCGTCGATTCTCGTCGATCGTCGAGACGGGGTCGACGACACTCGTCGATTCTCGTCGATCGTCGAGACGGGGTCAACGACACTCGTCGATTCTCGTCGATCGTCGAGACGGGGTCGACGACATTCGTCGATTCTCGTCGATCGATCCTTACCAAGACTTCAAGGCAACACCTTGCCCAAAAACCCCATTCGGGTCGGTGATTGGTAACCTTTACCAACACAGTCAATCATCCAACTTCTCCACATCTCTTATGTGCGACCCTGCAGGCTCATATCACGTTGGCAGTGAGATTACATGTTTGACCACTTTTAGATCACCGTGGTAACTCCAACAGGAGCTCCTCAGAAAGCACAGAAAAAAGCCTCTCGAGTCTCGGAAAGATATCTGTGTCTGTATATGCTTCTGAAGAACCCCTCTGGGTCTATTTATAGTTTTCTGAATTGGATCTGCAAATAGTCATACTTGGCTGACCTGAAAATACCAGAATACCCCTGGTTGGGTCTGCCAACAGCCAAACTCCGTTGTTCTGAGGAGTTATATGCAGACCACCAGGGGCAGAAGGGTAAAATTACCCGGGGTAGAAGAGTAAAAACCCCCTTGGGTATAGAAATGTGAAAACGGCCCCTTTTCTGTGTGGCGAGTGGGGGAGCACCTGGGGGCGAGACGGGTCTTCCTGCTCGTCTCGCCGATATCCTTTGCTATGGAGTCTTCTCACCGCCTTAGGAGGGGCGTCTCGCCTACTGCAGAGGCCACTCGTCTCGCCACCTGCGAGTGGACCCCATGGTCCCTCTCGCCCATCAATTCCACTCGCCTGCTTCGAATATTTGCGCTTTGAGGACCTTTTGCGAGCCCGAGGTTATACAATTTGAGCAAGCTGCAAACGACAAAAAGAAGAAGAGAAAAAGAAAATCACAATCAAAGAACATAGGAATTTAAAGTAGTTTCGCGAATTTTGAGTAAGTTCACTGCACAAGCAAAAAATTTCCTTTACTGATAAACAAACGGCTACAAAGAATGAAAGAAAGTGAAAGATAGGAATTGCCCTACGAGGAAGATGAAAGAGAACACAAGAATTCTCTAGTACAAAACTGTTCTTCCTCAATTCTATTGACAATGTCCCTTTCGCCAAAAATGTTGAAAATCTCACTCCTTTAGGATTCGGCCGAGAAGGGAGACATCAAATAAGAAGACGGACGAGTACCACTGTGGCCGAGGTAGAAGAAAACGCGTGCAGAGGGACCTACGCTTCCTTGAATTTTGCGCGAAACCTTCAGCTGAAGAACACCACCGCAACAGGAAGAAACCCGACACTGCTCTCCATCGGGTTGGCCAAGATCGGCCGACCTTCTCTTGCTTTTCTAAATACATGAGAGGGGAATCCGCCCCTCTGCTTATAAGGAGGAAAAAACCCTAAACCGGGTAGACAGCGGGGGGGGGGGGGGGGGGGGGGGGGGGGGGCGTTGGCAACATTATCCAGCCAATTACCACCAATGGTGCAGCTTCCAAAAACAAGTCCGATCAGGTGCTAATGGCTGAGCCAATCCCGGCGGAAGAGATGGCATACGCAATAATGGGCGAGGCGTTGGAGACCTCAGCCTTCCACCCACGAGAACAGGGCCGCAAAATAAAGAAGGTTCCACTCGTATGAACAGGGGTGTAGGAGGCTACTTCCTCGGTTGCAAGACTGAGCCGTGGGAGGCTTGGAATTGAGAATGAAGAGGTCGCTAGGTCGGAATTGTGTGTGGGGGGATGGAATTGGATTGAATTTGATTCCCACAAAAATATTGGCTGCTAAACAACATTGTTGCGGTTACGTAGCCTTTTCTCCCTTTCAGAGAATCAGACCGCTTTAGCTCGGAGCCGAGCCGAGCGCACAATCCCTGAGAAGAGTGAATTCCTGGGCAGAGAATCGGCCTAAGTCCACGATTCTCGTCGGAAAATCTTAGATCTCTCTCTTGCCTCTAGAGTTGTTTGGCATGAAATGAAGGTCTGTGAACCTATTTATTATTTTATGGAGGAGTGTGTCAGTAATTGCGCCGTGAAGTGATTTGTGCTTGCGAATGACGTTGCTCCATTTTGATCATACGGATCACCAAAAATAGCTTAATAACAAAAGTACCTCATTCTCCCTGGGCGGTTCGGGCGGCCCGGGCGGGGTGCCCGGAGGTGGTGGTTGTGGGGGCCGCCAGTGGCGGCGGGTGGGGTGGGAGGGGGGCGCGGGGGTGCGGGCAGGGGCCGCGCGGGTTGGTCGGGCGCGAGGTGCGGCCTCGCTCGCTGTGCGCCAGAGGGGTGCGCGCGCACCTGCCGCGCGAGGTGCAGGCCTGGCCCGTTTGCCTGGTCTTTCTGGGTTCTTGCGGTTCCCCGCGTACTACTGGACCAGTTGAGCTCGCTTTCACTTGTACCGGTTTGACCCAAAAGTTTTATGGGGACCCTATCAAACGTAATTGAAATGGACACTTCCAATTCAGTTGCGGCGAAGCTCAAAACAATTGAGAAAATTATTTAGATAACCTTCATTTGCAGTGATGTTCAAAACAAAAAGAAAGAATTAACTGTCTCACAAATTACAATTGCGTTGGTTATTTAAATTAAAATTACCACAATATCTTAAATTAATTTTTTTTACAAAAGTTTATTTAATAGAATCAATACATATAAAAGCAATATAATTGATCTAAGAGTGTTTTCGAAGATACCTGATTCGAGTGAAGTTTAATGGAGATGTTGAAGATTTCGTGGAGGAAGTGATCCTTATAGACCAATACAATACCAGTTAGACGACAAATATAAAGAGAAATTTCAGATATTTTGGGAATTCAAATAACAGTTTTTGGACTATTTATTCCCTTGTTACACAAGACTTACTAGTTAAACAAATTCGAAGTTCCCGAAGAAATTGAAATTTGACTCGACTTTTGCATCTATTAAAAAAGAGAGCAACTTTCGAGGACTCGGGTTCTTATGGAGATTCTTCTGCGGATTAGCTGTATATTATCAAGTATCCTTTGTAATGAGGATTCTTGCACAAGCGTTTTGATGAGGACATTTGTTGAATTCCTAGTATAAGAGTATTATTATTTGGGACTTAGTTCAATAAGTTTTTATATTTTTTGTAGTCATGCTAATAACTCCCCTATATGAATTAACTTATGCGTTGGATTATGATTAATCACAGTTTGTGGGGAGGCCCACTATATTATGGGCGCTGCTATCCGCACCGCAGTTTTGGCTATTCGCACCGCACTTTCTCCTAATTTTTCATGTATTTTGAAACTACGCTTTGTTCAACACGAAAGTTGTAGATCTCGACGATATCTACAACTTTCCTGTTGAACATTTTTCCAAAAAATGTATGTACAAAGTGTATTTTCAAAAGGCGCGAAACCTGCACGTATTTCCCAAGTACGTCTTGTACATGCATTTTTAGTAAAAGTGTTCAACACTAAAGTTTTAGAAGGTGCAAGGTCTGGGATTTGGTTCCAAAACCAAATGGCCACAATGTCATTGAGACAAAGTGGATATATAGAAACAAGCTTGATGAGAGTGTGATCATAGTGAAGAACAAGACAAGATTAGTTGCCAAAGGATACAGACAGGAGGAGGGCATAGACTTTGATCAGACTTTTGCTCCAGTGGCTAGGTTGGAAGCTATCAGGTTATTTCTAGCCTATGCAGCATATCAAGGCTTCAAAGTGTTCCAGATGGATGTTAAGTCTGCATTCTTAAATGGAGACTTAAAAGAGGAGGTCTATGAAAAGCAGCCCTCAGGTTTTGTTGATCCACTCAATCCTACTTATGTCTATAGACTTAGGAAAACTTTGTATGGGTTGAAACAAGCCCCAAGGGCTTGGTATAAAACTCTGTCTACTTTCCTCATTGAGAACAAATTCTCAAGGGGAAAAATAGATAAGACTATATTCCTTAGGGAATCCAAAGGAAAGATAATCCTATTCCAAGTATATGTTGATGACATAATATTTGGGTCTACTGAAAGTAACCTGTGTAGAAAGTTTGAAAATCTTATGCAAGAGAAATTTGAAATGAGCAGTATAGGAGAACTTAAGTTCTTCTTGGGTCTCCAAGTAAGACAGACTGAAGATGGCTTGTCCATATCCCAGTCTAAGTTCACCCTGGAGTTGATTAAGAAGTATGGTATGGAGTCATCCACTACCATGAGAACTCCTATGAGGACAAATGTATCTCTTAACAAAGATGATGCAGGGAAAACTGTAAATGAAACTTTGTATAGAGGAATAGTTGGCTCCCTCCTATATCTGACTACTAGTAGACTAGATATCATGTATGCTATATGTGTCTGTGCTAGGTACCAATCCTGCCCTAAAGAATCTCATCTCACTACAGTAAAAAGGATTTTGAGATATCTTAAGGGCACCCCTAAACTAGGCCTTTGGTATCCTACGAATAAAGATTTTTTATTAATGGCTATTCAGATGCAGACTTTGCAGGTTGCAAAGTAGATATTAAAAGCACAACAGGCACCTGTCAATTTCTGGGAGGAAGATTGATGTCTTGGAGCTGTAAGAAGCAGACTAGTGTGGCAATTTCCACAGCTGAGTCTGAGTATGTTGCTGCTGGAAGATGTTGTGCACAACTATTGTGGATACAGCATCAGTTAGAAGACTATGGTATTCAGGTAAGTAGAACTCCATTATTATGTGATTCTACTAGTGGTATTTCTATTGCTCATAATCCTGTTTCTCACAGTAGAACAAAGCATATAAAAATAAGATACCATTTTCTTAGAGACCATGTAGAGAAAGAAGATATCTCTTTAGAATTTGTTAGTACTGATTTACAACTAGTTGACATGTTTACTAAGCCTTTAGATGAAACTAAATTCAGCAATTTCAAAATTGAAATAGGTATGTTGAACATAAATTAGTTTACAAAATTTGGCTAAGTAAAATTGTGTCGACATCAGAAGTTGTCTGTGTCGACACATAATAGTTGGTGTCGACATTCCAGAAAAGTGGTGTCGACACATAGTAGTTGGTGTTGACATTCCAGGAAAGTGGTGTCGACACATCTAGAGAATCGGTGTCGACACTTCAGAGAAGTGGTGTCGACACATCCAGATGTGGTGTCGACACTTAGAGTATAGGCACAGATTCGTCGACCTCAGATCGTCAAACTCGACAAAGTCAAATAGAATTGATGTCGAGTCATTATAAGTCTGTGTCGACACTTTTCAACAGCGTCGACACATTAAGAGATTGTTGACGCGACTTTTGACCTTCATTACTTAGAAAGGTATAAATAGGTCAACAACATATTCTGTCAACACACTCTCTATATTTTCGAGACCAAAACCCTGTGTCGACAACTTCTCTCTTCTCAATCTAAGCTTTCACTCAACCCTAATAGCGCCAAAGCTAGAAGATAGTGTCAATGAAGGTTATGAGCTAGTACGCAATGCCTTTGATAATGCAGAACCTGAAATTAAAGCAGTCGTAACCCTAATTGCTGAAAATGGGTTGGAATATCTGGTATCTGAACCGACAAAGATTTGGAAGAAAGAAATACTAGATTTCTATGGCGCAGCTACTTTGGATTCTACTGGACTTAAGATCAAGTCTACAGTTCAGGAAACTAAGGTTAAACTTACCTTAAAGAGCTTGAGGAAAACTTTTCAACTTCCAAGAACTCAAGAAGAAGAAGAAGTACCTTCATCAAAGACTAGAGAAGCACTTCAATGGTGTGGATTGGATCCCACCTTGAAGATTGGATCAGCAATGAATAGAAAAGGGATGAATCTATAAGGCAAATTCCTTTCAGAAGTAGTTGACAAAGTCATTCTCTGCAAGCCAGGGGGGCATGATAGGATTTCTGTCTATATGTTCAGCCTGATGACCAGGATCATCTACAGACTAAACACAGATTGGTCAGCAGTAATATTTGAAAAGATTAAGGAAAGTAATAAGAAACTAAATCTGGGAAGGATTATGAGTCTCTACTTGGTTGGAATAATTCTAGAAGTAATGACACAGACTGCTGGTTCAAAGATAAACCATATGAGAAGAATGAACATAAGGATTATCTCCAGATGGGATAGAGTCCTAACAAAGGAGATGCCTGATGAGGAGAGGCAAGAGATTCCTGAAAAATCTCCAGCACAAGACATTCCTGCACAAGACCCTGCAGATGGTGCTCAGGTGCAGGTGGAGCCTCAACTTGAGGAAGAGCCAACCCACTTGGAAAGTGAAATGACCATACAGACTATACTTGAGGTAATTCAAGAAATTAATCAATCAATTTTCATTAATAAAGATGAAACACTAATTGTGTCTTTGGATGATGCTGACCAGAATATACACTTGAACAGTCAAGCACAAGATGTTATCATGGAGGATACATCTGTTACTGCTAATGCTCCAGAGATAAGAGTATCTCCAGTTCCTACTCAACAAGAATTCACCCTGAGGAGTTGTTTCCAGATATAGTACAGGAAAGAACTGAGGGGGAGCTGTCACAACCCGCATTTCCTCAACGAGCACGTCGTATCAGAGCAAGAGGAAAAACGGGTTATGATGCTACGTCGTGCAGGGGATAACTGCACACGCTCAGGCAACCCTTTACAATTACTGACAGGAGCAGACTGAGTTTGAGGGGGATAAAGCAGACTTTGAGGGGGAGAAAATTAACATTGAGAAAGAGCATGTAAGTCTTGCTAGGGAGAAGTAAGGGACTTAGGGGGAGCAACCTAGGACTGAACAGGAATTGCCTCCTAGTCCAAAGGATAGAGTTGAAATAGCCAGTACCTCAGCTTCTGAAGATGAAGCAGCAATACAAGCTAAGAAAGAAAGCTAATGGTATTCAAAAGAAGAAGCCAGAACTATAAGAGGGCTTTACAAACTGCTCCACAATCTGCCCCAGCTATTGATTATAGTTCCTTGTTGATCTCATTGCAAGTAAAGCTAGATGAACAAAGGATTGCCATGGAGAAATATATGGATGAAACTCACAAAGATCTACAACTCTCCTTGGCTACAGATATTAAATCAATAAGATTTGAAGTTAATCAGAATAAGAAGGAGATGACAGATTGCTTTCACAAAGGAGGCAATGTTGTGGTTTTCCTAGCAACACATCAAGAGAAAATCAAGACTCAAGTTGATGATATAGCTCTTAAATAAGGCTATGTCCTAGAGAATCAACTTAGAATGAATGATAATCTGACTGAATCACATAATGTGATTGTTACAGAACTGAAGAATGTTGTAACTGCTCAGACTGAAGCAAGGCCTAAAGCCCAAGCAGATTTTGACAAGCAATTACAGGAAGGACTAGCTACTGTCCAAACAACTATTCAGGATTCTCAAAAGACTATTTCTGCCCTGCTACTGAAGTTAAAGTCTTTTTATAAAGATGTTGTAAATTTTTTTGATGAACAAATAAGATTTCAAAAAGATGACCTCAAGGATCATGTTGCAAGAGAAGTCATAAAGGGGGAGAGAGTGTTAGTCAAAGTTGGCTCAGATCATGCTAAATGGATATCTAATAGCATCAGAGCCACACTTGGATATCCACCCCTCTGTGATGATGACAATGTGGCTGAGTCAGGTATCCACCCTGCCTATTTTGGAGGTGACCAACCTGAAGTTGCTCAAGTTATTTATCCTCCAGCTGATTTTGAAATGATTCACCAAGAAGTACAGTCAATGTACAGTCCTCCAGAAGGTGCTCAAAATATTTTCATTGAGAAAGTTGAAATGCCAGAGACAGTTTTGAATAAAGAGCAAGAAGCTCTATTGTTTAAGAAAAGATTCAGAGAACAGGCTGAGTTGAAGCCTGATTTTGAGCAATGGAGTCCAACATCCAGGAACATTATACTGACTGCTTGGAAAGCTGTAAAGGATAAAACCCATGATAGGGGCAAATGGAACTCTGCACAAGAATGACAAAAGTATGAAGCTAGGCAGGAAGCCATTGTTCAATATAGGAGAAAGACAAAAACTGGGAAGCTACCTCCTAATGCTCAGGAGCCTAGCAAATATTTTTCAAAGCCCTTTCACTACTTTGAAAGGCAAAGAATAAGGGCTGAAGAGCTAAAGAAGAAAGATCTAAAGGGCAAGAAGCCAGCTGATGATACTGATGCTCCAGTACAAGCCAAGATCCAATTAGGCAAATGCATAGTTATCAAGGAGCCAGATCAGCTTTAGATTAGATTTATTTGATTTTACAACTTTGTAATCTTTAGTGTTGCAATCTATGCAAACTTTTGATTAGAAACTTTTGAAAGTTGAAACAAAACAATAATTAATGCTCATTCTGGTTGCATTATTATTCTGTGATGAATTGTTATATATGTTTTGTTTTAGAAGTTACCCTGTCATATAATGTTGTTATACATCAAAATGTGTATTTGTTATGAATGATGTATATCATTGACTAAGGGTTATGACTTCTCCAAATAGGGGGAGATTGTTGGGTACATTGGAAAATGTGTACCAGATTTGAAGAAGTCTCACCTTACTCAATGATATGCATCAAGGTGTATTTGATGTTGTTTTGAGTTTATATGTGCAGGTTAAGTAAATGCAGGAATGCAGAAAAATTTCTAAGTCCATATGTCGACACCAGCAGAAGCTGTGTTGACACTTATGAAGGCTTATGTCGACACTGGATAAAAACTGTGTCGACACTTGGAGTTAATTGTGTCGACACTTGGAAAGGCTGTGTCGACACCAGAAGAAATTGTGTCGACATACAGAGGCAGTGTCGACACACAGAGAATCTTAGTCGACATCAACTATGTCGACACCAAGAGGCAGTGTCGACACATAGAGAAGCTTAGTCAACATCAACTATGTCGACACCTAGAGGCAGTGTCGACACACAGAAGACTTTGTCGACACACTGCAGAGTTTCAACTATGTTAAAAAGAAGAAGTGATTGTGTCGACACATAGAATTAGTGTCGACACATTCTACAGAAACTGTGTTGAGAAGCAGTATCAACAATAAAGGAGATGTGTCGACATCACCAAGGTTTGTGTCGACACTTAGTCTACTTGTGTCAACACATGAAGAAGTTCAGTCTCGACACTTTGCTGACAGAGACAGAGTTTCAAGAAGTGATTGGATGACTTGACAGCTGCCATTACCAACCGGTCTAGTGCAACTGTCAGTGCTGTCAGATGTTTGTTAGAAACCGGATCAGCCGGTTACCATAGAGAAAGTCTATATAAAGACATTCTTCTTCAACAGATGAAGATGATTGATGAACTCATAGAAAAAAGTATATACACATACAGAAGAAGATTTTCATCAGAAGATTTAAGAATAAAGTGGAGAGAGAGAGCTCCATCTATTGAAGTGCAGTTGTTGAACCAGGCTGCCAAGAAGGATTCAGATTGAGATCTGAATATCAAGAAAGAAGCTGATTGAAGATCAACTTCACAGGAGTTCAACCATACTGAGTTCAGATTCAAGAAGCTTTGAAGAAAACTAAGAGTGGTTGTTCTCTGCCATCAGATTCTTCCAAGAACTGATCAAGAAGTCATCCATCCATTCTCTCTCTACTAGGGTGGTGTTATATTAAAAACTTAAATCAATTTTTTGTAGGATATTTTAAAGATCTGAGTTGTAAGTCTGTGTTTATAAAGACTAAGTTGTAGGAGATTTAGATCTCTGAGTGGTAGCGCTGTGAGCCTGAGTTTTAGGAGATTGTTATCTCTGAGTTGTAGGCCTTGTTGAAGGCTGAGGTAGGGCAGATTGCCTGAGCTGTAGGAGTGTGGACTCACTCTGAGTTGTAGGAGCCTTGTTGGGTTCTGAGCTGTAAGATCTGAGGATCTGAGGTGAAGAGAAGAAATTAGGCTGAATCTAGCACACTGCTAGATAGACGAAGGGGGAAAATGGATGTACCCAGACCTTGGGAAACCACTATAAAAACTGTGTGCACTCTGTGATTGCATAATTCTGTGAATTCTGTGCTGTGATAGCTGTATAATTATCTGTTTATGAGTAATTTACTGAATAGATATTCTGCCTTAGAAGAAAAAGGAATTACACCTATTCACCCCCCCTCTAGGTGGTTAGACACTAATTCTTTCAGGTCGACCACCCCCTTGGCCGCCCACCATTCAGGCGGTCGAAGGCTCGGCTGGCCTCCAAGGGCCAACTGCCCCCTTGGCCGCCCGATGTTTGGGTGGCTGAAGGCTAGACCGACCTCCAAGGGCCGGCCGCCCCCTTGGCCGCCCGACGTTCGGGCGGCCGAAGGCTAGACCGACCTCCATGGGCCGGCCACCCCCTCGGCCGCCCGACGTTCGGGCGGCCGAAGGCTAGACCGACCTCCAAGGGCCGGCCGCCCCCTCGGCCGCCCGACGTTCGGGCGGCCGAAGGCTAGATCGACCTCCAAGGGCCGGCCGCCCCCTGGGCCGCCCGACGTTCGGGCGGCCGAAGGCTATACCGACCTCCAAGGGCCGGCCGCCCCCTTGGCCGCCCGACGTTCGGGTGGCCGAAGGCTATACCGACCTCCAAGGGCCGGCCACCCCCTTGGTCGCCCGGCGTTCGAGCGGCTGAAGGATCAGTCGGCGGCCAAGGGCTCGACCAACCCCCTTGGTCATCCCCTCCCCTCGACCACTCGGCGCTCGGGCGATCGAGGGCTCGGTCGGCCTCCAAGTGCCGACCACCCCCCTTAGTTTCCCAGCTTGAGGGCGGTTGTGGCGGCTGCAGCCTGAGCCGTTGCCAGTCGGCCTCGCCCGGCCATCGAGCTCGTCGGGTCGCCGGTTTCCCCTGGCAAGCTTTTTCTCGGCCCGCAGGTAGGGTCGTCATTTCTCTAAAATTGGCAATCCGCGTGTCCAAATCCGGGCATTTCTATTTGTCCGTCTGGTGGTTACAGGGTAAAACTATCGGGTCGCCCTTTCAAAAACTATAAATAGATCCCGAACCCTCTTCATTTTCATTTTTTTCTCTATGGATTTTCTCTACGTCCTTGCTTTTTCTCTCACCTATCATTGCAGGTTCGCCGCTGGAACTTCTCCTGATCATTCAACCAATGCCACAAGCCTTCTCTACAACAACATTCTGAATGCAAGGAAGAACCCGTGAACACGCCCAAGTTCGCACGCGCCCCTCCGCGCAAAGAAGCAAGACCAAAGGTTGGAGAGCGGAGCCTTGACACGCTCTGAGTATCTTACCCTTCTCTCATCTCCAATTGTAACGAGTAGTGACATGTCGCCCTCGCCTTCTTCCGAAAGCCCTGTAAAATAACACCATTTAGTGGAAGTTTAATTTGGCCAACACCGAATCGACTGCATGATTTTTCACCAGGATTACGGGGTTTCAACGATAAAAGACATTTCTCTGTCCTGTGAATTTCAGATTGTTTGCACGCTCGAACGCTCAGGAGCTAAGACGGTCCAGTAAGTCTGGTCTACTAAGAGCCCCGAACTGACCACAACAATTATCTTTCTAAATATTCAACTAAATTGTTTGAAAGAAAACTTGCAAAATATTAGACTCCTGCGCAGCAAAGGTATTTCAATAGAACTATCGCAAGAATTCTTCATACAATAGTGTATGACTAGAGTTGTCACTTAAAACCGAAAACGGCAAACCGAATCGGAACCGAACCGGAACCGCAAAAAACCGGACCAAACCATTTGCAAATTATTTGGGTTCCGGTTTGAATTTTGGAATCGTGAACAACATTGGTTCGGGTGTGGTTCTTACATATTATTATCCGGACCGGAACCGGAACCAGAACCGCAACATACAAGTCTCAAGCGGTTTCAAGATTTTTAGACCCGATCCGAATCAGACCGAAGTAGAACCGAACCGCAACTTGTTTATTAATAATATTATTATATTGTTATTATTTTATAATTTATCTATAATATTTATACTTACTATCACGAGTGAAGCTGGTGCAGTTTGAATCCAAACTACAATCACACTAAAGGGGGTCGAATTTGGACCGAACAAAAGTTCACCGCATAAAAACTGTATGGTATGAATTGTCATTATTGCGATTTGGAGTCAATTTTTGCAATGCATTTTTTATTTTTATACAGTTATATAATATATTTTCAATTTTACATACATTTTTTTGAAATATTTTATTTAAAAAAATAGAAGATGTCCAACTACTATTTATTAGTAATCAGGATAAACAACTAATTGTATGTAGTTGTTACCAACGTTTTAAAAATCGGACCGGACCGGCCGGTCTGACCGGTTGAACAGCCGACCGGTCCTCCGGGCGGTCCGGTCTGCTTCCTAAAACCGCCTGGCTAAGAACCGGTCAGGAACCGGAAAACCGGCCGGTTGAACCGGATAACCGGAAACCGGGCCGGTTTTTGGCTAACCGGGCGGTTCACAAAATCAGCATTAATTTTAGGCGTTTGTTAACCGCAGCCTGTTATTGGCTAGTCGCACCCCAAAATCTCATAATTTTTCGCGTCTTTTCAAAATACGTCTTTTACATGCAATATTAGGAAAAGTTCTCAACACGAAAGTTGTAGATCTCGTCAAGATCTACAACTTTCGTGTTGATCACGTTTCCTAAAAATGCATGTGCAAGACGTACTTTCGAAATATACTCAGGTTTTACGCCTTTCAGAAATACGCCTTGTACATGCAATTTCAGGAAAAGTGTTCAACACGAAAGTTGTAGATCTCGTCAAGATCTGACAAGATCTACAACTTTCGTGTTGAACACTTTTCCTAAAATTGCATGTACAAAACGTATTTTGAAAAAAGTATGAAAAGTTAGGAGATTTTGGGGTGCGACTAGTCAATAACGGGTTGCGGTTAACAATCACCTAATAAAAAAGTTAACAATCGCCTAATAAAAGAGTGAAAAGTTAGGAGATTTTGCGGTCATTAATGTCAAAACTGTTCAACTCTGGTTCAACCGGTCAAACTGGTTAAACCTTGAACCTCTCACATGACCGGTTCTATGTCCGGTCCGATTCTCAAAACCTTGGTTGTTACGGTTGAGCATGTGATGCAGTAGCCCCGAGCCGCCCCTCTCGGTCGGCCCTACGGTTGAGCATGTGATGCTGCAGCTCAGTTGGTGATAGTCCCTATTAGGAAAGGGATTTATCAAGGGGGCTGGGTTCGAGACCCCGCCTCAACATCCCGCCGCGCTGAGAATAGGCGCGGTCATGGGTGGGGTGCTTGGGCTGCAGCCCGGCAGTGGTCGCCAGAACGTGGTCCTCTGGCTAGGCCGAGTAGGGCCGACCGAGAGGGGCGGCTCGGGGCTACTGCATCAAAAAACTGCAGCTCAGTTGGTGATGAGAGCTGTTAGGAAAGCTCTTTATCAAGGGGGCTGGGTTCGAGACCCCGCCTCAACATCCCGCCGCGCTGAGAATAGGCGCGGTCATGGGTGAGGTGCTTGGGCTGCAGCCCGGCAGTGGTCGCCAGAACGTGGTCCTCTGGCTAGGCCGAGTAGGGCCGACCGAGAGGGGCGGCTCGGGGCTACTGCATCAGCATGCCGACGAGATGTGCACAAGTCAACTAGAATTCATGGCAATTCTACACGCGTAAGAAGACAAATTGATACAATCTCACCGATCGTGGAAAAAACCGGCGAGAAGTGAGTAACATAATTATTTCTATTTCGTTGTTGTTTTGAGTTTTACTATTTGTAGCTTGCTTTTATTTCATTCCGCCAAATTTGATTTTGGTTTTAGTTGGAACCGATTGGAACCAGACCGAACCTCATGGAACCGGACCGAACCGATAGTTGCCGGTTTGGTTTTGGTTCCTGTTGAAACATAACCGGAACCGTTGACATGACGGTTCCAAAAATTAAGCTGAAACCGGAACCAGAACCGGAACCGGTCAAATCAAATGAGGTTTTGGTTCTAATTTGAAGAACCGTTACCTTAGTGATTCAGTTCATGGTTTAGTAGAATCGGAACCGAACCGGAACCGTCACAGCTATATGTATAACACTAATATCATCAGCTCATGCACGATTTTTTCATGTACTTATTTTTTATTTTATCAAAAAAATTTTCTCTAGTTTATCTAATTTTTTCTCTCATGACAGGTTCCTGGCCGGTGGCCGCACGCCTTGCGGCCGTGTCGAGTGGCGGCCCGGGAGGTCGGCCGCACGCTGGCCGCTTGGCGCGGCGGTGGATGGCCGCTCGTGGGGGACTGCACGGCGCGGCGACGGCTGGCCGGAAGGCTGGGCACAAGCCTCGCGGCCGCATGGCGCGGCCGCATGGCGCGGCGGGCGGGCGGCGGCCTGCCGGGAGGGCGGCCGCTTCCACGCGGTCATACGGTGAGGCGGCGGTCGCGGGCTTCCCCTGACGCAGCGGCGACCGGTGCGGCGACTACCTGCCGAATGCCGCACGGCCGCTTGGGGCGACAGCTACTGGCCTGGAGGCCGGCCGTGGGGCCTTAACTTTGGGAGCGCGAGGCTGTGGGACCGTGCGTGCTTGCTGGGGTTTTGCTATTATAGGAATATTTTTATTATCTTGAGAAGCAACATTAAATAGAAATTAAAATAGATTTATATGCGATCAAACACTTCAGTAATATCTTCATTAATGAATATAAGAAAATGTGGGGTGCTATTACTAGCAAATTCGTTTTGATTTCTAACAAATCATTACTATTAACAAACCTTTATATTTGAAAATGATTATTTGAAAATCATTTTGTTACTAATAAATTACCATAAAAACTTAATTTTTTTAAAACATGTTGTTACTAGCATTTGTAGGAGCGTATATGCAGTTGTCCAGAAATTAAGTTTAATGCACTTGTTTTTTTTTCTTCTTACATCATCTAACTGTCATGAAGAGATAAAGGCTCTGTTTGGGACAGCTCTGACGGATTGAAAAGCTGCTGTCCGGATAGAGCTGTTTTAAAATAGATCTCTGGGGAACAGTTTTGAAAAACTGCAGAATGTTTGGGTGTTCTGTGCAGAAGTGCGCTCGGAATCGCCGGAGGAAGGGCGTCGGGGGCTCGGAATCGCCGGAGGAAGGCCGTCCGGGGCTCGGAATCGTCGGAGGAAGGCCGTCCGACCTCTAAGCATGTTCCAACTGAAGAAACCATTAGATTTCCAAAACCTGTGAGAGAGAAAGCTATTTTGCAGGAGCAGAAGCTGGAGGGGGGGGGGGGGGGGGGAGATTTCTGAAAAGCTGCAAAACAGCTCCAGATTTTTGAAAAGCTCTTCACAAGAAGCTGTCCCAAACACATATAAATCAGCTCTGGCGGCTGGAATAGAGATTTTCCAGCCGCCAGAGCTGCGCCAAACAAACCCAAAGTCCACTGAAATCTCATCCCAAGCAGCTTTTACGTCGCCGTATTCAATGACAGATCTTACGATCAATTTCAAACATAAGATTTATCTGTAATAAAGGAAGCAAAATTTATTGATTGGAAACACAATTGGGATGATGGACCCTACAGGGAACGTGAAGCGGCGACTCGTCATAAAATTCGAAAATATATTTGAAACACTAGATTTCAATCCAAAAATGATAAAATACTCTCCGTTTCCTGAAACGATAAATTGAGTTGCACGTGCTTCAAAATATATTTGATTTTTAATTCCTATATGGATGTGTTGTATATACGAGTTAAGTGTATATAATAATACATACGTCTTTTTGAACTGCGTCTTATACGTGCATTTTCATGAGAAGTGTTCAACATAAAAGTTGTAAATCTCGACGAAATCTACAACTTTCATGTTGAATACTTTTTGATTTGAAGCATTTTAGACCATCATCTTGACCCCTAAAAAAAGTCACGCCGAACATACGTACGGACGCCCAAGATCGACGTGACTTTTTTCGGGAACCAAATCAGGTGCTTAAACATCTTCAAATTTAAAAGTGTTCAACATCAAAGTTGTAGATCTCGATGAGATCTACAACTTTCATGTTGAATACTTTTTAATTTGAAGCCGTTTAGACCACTGATTTGGGCCCCGAAAAAAGTTACGCCGAAAATCTATATGGACGACTCGTTCCGGGCGTGTCTTTTTTCGGGTCCAAATTAGAGTCCTAAACTATTTTAAATCAAAAACGGTCAACATGAAAGTTGTAGATCTAGATGAGATCTACAACTTTCATGTTAATCATTTTTCAAATGAAAAATATTTGAGGTTCAAAATTCAAAAATTGTAAAAAAAAATAAGATTGACTTGCTAGTAGTAATATTTGGGAAGAGAAAAGATGCAAAAAATAGCTGATTCTATTTTTTACTGGTTTACTAGAAACAAAAATAGATTTGCTAATAACAATACCCAAAATTTGATCATCACTGCTCACATTCCAGAACGGTCGAGTTAATGGAGAGAAGCAGACAAAAATATAATATAATAATATTAATATTAGTAATAACAATAAATGAAAAAAGAATTATTTGGGGTGTGAAAAAACTGAACAGTCTGAACCATCACTTCTTTTATTCTTATTTGTCTCTTTCCAGTTTTTGCATGTTAAGGTGATATTAGACCAACATGGAATATTTTTTGCCTTTTTTTTCTCAAGGCTTTATAACCTGTATTTGGTGAGTAGGCCACAGAACGGGATAGACTCATGTTCGTCATCGTACTCGCTACCTGCCATGGCGGATCGACCCACTCACCCACTTTGGAGCAACTGATTTCTGCAGGCGAGCTCAAATCGCCGGAGCGTACTCGCCACAGCTCGTGAGTCCTCCCTCGGCTCAAGTTACTATGTTTCACCCAGTGGAAGCCGTTCGCAGAATGTAGAGGTGCGGATAGTGTAATTAGAAGGCACAACGGGCTATCCACAGACCATCGAGATCCGCGAATAGCAATTAATTTAAGCCTGAGATAGCTATTTGCAAACCAAACAGACAGTTTTGCCCTCAGATCGGTTAGCCTATAAATAGATTCCTAAATCCCGCAGATCAGTCAGTCCTTCTTCCCCCTTGAAGAGTCTTGGCTCCTCTTTGCTCTAGCTTACTGTCTGATGGATTGGCACTACTCCTGATTTTGGGAGGGAAAGCGACAAATAACTTTCGGGTTAATGACGGGGCCTACTCATTGCAGTCTTAGGGTCTTCTCTATAAACATCCACCTACCATTTGTGAGGACTAGTTTCAGGTTTGATAGGGAACGGAGGTTCCGAAGATAACGGCAACTCCCACCGATCAATAAAGTTAAAACAATAAGAAGCAAAACAAAAACACCACAGATGAACACAGAGATATACGTGGAAAACCTTCACCACTTGAAGGTCAAAAACCACGGGGCACGGCACAACGAAAAATCCACTATAATAAATAAGGATTACAGAAATTATCTAGGTTTGCCCAAAACCTAGAAAGCCCTCCGGATTTGACACACAAATCCACTCCTCTCTACCACCAAAACAAACCACAACTCCTCTACAACAGGATAAAATCCTACTCTCTCTTCAAGCAAAATAGTAAACGAAGACAAGAAAGGAAACACCTGAAACCGTAGACGAAGAAGTCCTTGAAACGGTAGAGAAAACTCCTTCCAATAGCACAGAGGAAAAACCTCCTTCAAGCGGCGAACACCCGCCTACAGCAGCGGCAAAGAACCTTGCAACAGCAAGAATGGCGGCCGGCGCGGGCGCGGAGATGGCGGACGGCGGACGGCGCGGGCGCTCGGGGACGGCGGACGGCGCGCGCTGGGAGGGGGCTTCGGCTTCTCTCCGATAACCCTAAGCCTTCTTCTTTTAATCGGGGGAAATCCACCGCTGTTAAAGGTCACGTTGCTATTAAAAGAAAAACTGTACACAGTTTTTAAATAAAAAAAACTGCTCACTTTTATATATAAAAAAACTGCCTCTTTTCAGCCAAGTAACCAGCATAAAAAAGGTTGCAACCTCAAAATATCCAGGTTGCAACTTCTTAAAATCTGCACAAATTCTGCACCTTTAGGGGCTGAACCCCAACAAACTCCCCCTTCAGACCATAAAGAGGAGTATCCCACCTTGACTCCTTCAGGTGGGGATCATGCTGATCAACCGCCGACAGAGATCAAGCTTTTCCCTTGGGACGACATTCGTCATCATATCCAAAGGATTTTCATCCGTGTGGATCTTCTCCACCACCAACAGCTTCTCTTCCACAGCATCCTGAATCCAGTGATACTTTACGTCAATGTGCTTCGTCCTGGAGTGAAAAGCGGGATTCTTGGCCAAAAATATAGCACTCTGACTGTCACAGAAGACTGTGTACACGTCCTGTCGGAGATCAAGCTCTAGCATGAACTTCTTCATCCAAACAAGCTCCTTTGACGCCTCAGTCAACGCAATATATTCAGCCTCCGTCGTCGACAATGCCACACACTTCTGAAGCCTTGACTGCCATGACACTGCTCCCCCTCCAAAAGTGACCACAAATCCAGAAGTAGATCTCCTCGTGTCAACATCTCCTGACATATCCGAATCCGAGTACCCAATAAGTTCTGGTGGACCTCCACCAAACTGTAAACAAAGATCTGAGGTACCTCAGAGATAGCGGAGTATCCATTTCACAGCACTCCAATGGACTTTCCCTGGGTTTGCCAAGTAACGGCTCACAGACCCCACAGCATGAGCTATGTCTGGCCTAGTGCAGACCATAACATACATCAGGCTCCCCACTACCGATGCATAAGGAATTTGACTCATCTCTTCCACCTCCTTCTCAGATGAGGGGCTCTGAGAACTGGAAAGTCTGAAGTGCCCGGCCAGAGGAGTAGCAACGGGTTTTACCTTGTCCATCATGAACCTCTTCAGCACTTTCTCCACATACTCAGACTGAGACAGCCATAGTTGACCAGCACTCCTGTCCCTGGTAATTCTCATTCCAAGGATCTTCCTTGCCGGTCTCAAATCCTTCTTTTCAAAGGACTCACTGAGCTCCTTCCTCAACTCAGTTATGCTGGTCTTGTCATCACCAACAATCAGCATATCATCTACGTACAATAGCAGAATAGTGAACATCTTCTCAGTCCTCTTCACATATACACAGTGATCAGCACTGGTCCGTTGGAATTTGCTCTTCATCATGAAAGAGTCAAATTTCCTATACCAATGCCTGGGTGCCTGCTTCAACCCATAAAGGCTCTTCTTGAGCCGGTAGACCAGATGATGCTTCCCCTTAGCCACAAAGCCTTCGGGCTGCTCCATATATAACTCTTCCTCCAAATCGCCATGCAGAAATGCCGTCTTGACGTCCATCTGCTCGACTTCAAGATCCATGGAGGCATACATACCCAACATCAGTCTGATAGAGGACATTTTCACCACTGAGTAAAAAATCTCGTCGAAATCGACACCTTGTTTCTGACTGAAACCTTTCACCACAAGTCTCGCCTTGTACCTTGGCTGAGAGCGATTTTCATCCAACTTTAACTTGAAGACCCACTTGTTCTTCAAAGCTCTCTTCCCTTTAGGCAATGAGACTAAATCATACGTCTCGTTCTTCTGAAGGGAGTACAACTCCTCTTCCATGACAGCTGTCCAAGCCTCACGATCTTCAGCACTCTGAGCCTCCACATAGGACTCAGGCTCTCCACTATCTGTAAGCAAAATATACTCATGAGGGGAATACCTGGTATTGGGCCTTCTGACTCTCTCAGATCTGACAAGAGGAACCTCCACCACAGGTGGTACATCTACTAGCAGAGCTCCCCCTGCATCCGGAATCATCTCCTCATCAGGAATAAGCTCACCAACTTCCTCCTCAGCATGCCAATCATCAGCAACAGTCTCTACTGGCCCATCATCAGCATAGAGTCTCTCCTCCACAGGTGAAAACTGTGGAACCTGTGACTCCGCAGCATTATGCTCACCAACCACTTGATTTTCAACAAATATCACATCTCTGCTTCTGATCATTTTCTTGTTCACAGGATCCCAGAGTCTATAGCCAAACTCCTCATGGGGAAATCCCATCAAGATGCTCTCCCGAGACTTCTAATCAAGCTTTGATCTCTTTTCCTTAGGGACATGAATGTGGACTTTGCACCCAAACACCCGCACATGTCCGTACGACACTTCCTTCCCAGACCAAACACGCTCTGTAATATCACCATTCAGAGGTGCAGAAGGTGACAGATTTATCAGATGTACAACAGTTTGCACAACCTCAGCCCAAAACTGTTTGCTAATGCCAGCTTGAGAAATCATACATTTGATCTTCTCAATAATCGTCCATTTCATCCTTTCTGCTAACCCATTCTGTTGCGGCGTCCTCGGGTTTGTCCTTTCATGTACTATGCCATGCCTTCTGCAGTAAGCGTCGAAGGCACCAGTGTACTCTCCCCCGTTGTCAGATCGAACTCGCTTTATTTCTTTCCCGGTCATCTTCTCCACCTTCGCACTGAACTCTTCAAACTTTGCTAGAACATCACTCTTCTACTTCACAGAATATGCCCAGACTTTCCTGTAGTGATCGTCAATGAACGTGACAAAGTAAGCGGCTCCGCCCACAGACTTGGGCTCAATAGGATCACACACATCAGTGTGTATCAAGTATAGTAACTCCGCCTTCCTCTTTGGTTCAGAATCAGCAAAGGAAACACGTTTCTGCTTACCGACCAAGCAGTGCGAACACGTATCAGGAAGCCATCCTGATAGCTCCGGAAGGACCTTGTTCTTCACCAAGATCTTCAAGTTCTTCTCGCTGATATGCCCAAGTCTGGGATGCCATAACTCTATAGAGTCGCCCTCTGCCGCATTCACACTTGGACCACAGATCTTGACTTTAGTACGATAAAGGCCACAACACTTCCTTCCTCTGGCTACTACCAAAGAACCCTTCAACAACCTCCAGGTCCCTCCACCTTCAATGCTTGTGAAACCTCCATCATCAAGTCTACCAATGGAAATCAGATTCATTCTCAAGTCAGGAATATGCCTGACGCCCTTGAGAACAATCTTCCCCAATTCAGTCTCCAGATGGACATCACCACTACCAACAATCAACGGCTCACCGGAATTTGCCATCCGGATCACACCAAGATCCCCCTCAGAATAGGTGTAGAAGTAATCTCTGTGAGGAGTGCAATGATAGGATGCACCTCCGTCCACGATCCAGTCCGTGTCAACGCAGTCCTGGCAAGACGACCCACTGCACTACAAGCATAACGGCTCAGCCTCCACAATCGAAGTCGTCGCATCACCACTGGATTCTCCAACCTCCTTGGTCTTTCCCTTCAGGTCTCTTTTCATTTGGAAGCAATCCTTCTTGAAATGACCCTTCTTATTACAATAGTAGCACTCGATATCCTTCTTAGACTTGCCCCTGGCTTACTCCTGGAACTGTCCCGGTGCTTCACATCCTTCCTCACAGACTGGCCTCTTCCCTCCATGAGAAAAACACCCGAAGTGGAAGATCCAGAATCCTTCCTTCTCAGCTCTTCGTTCAGGAGACAACCAGACACCATCTCCATGGTTACCACGCCATCAGGTGCTGAGTTGCTCAACGACACTACTAGAGTCTCCCAACTCTCGGGTAAAGAACTAAGGATCATCAGAGCTTGGAGTTCATCTTCCAAAGTGATCTTCATGGACTCCAACTGATTGATAATACTTTGAACAAGGTTCAGATGCTCAGTCATCTGTGAACCTTCCCGATACTTCAAGTTGACAATCTTCCTAATCAGAAATGCCTTGTTACCTGCAGTCTTCCGCTCGTACAAGGCTTCAAGCTTTTTCTATAGTGCCTGAGCCGAGGTCTCCGTGAAAACATGATGAAAAACAGAGTCATCGAGCTACTGTCTAATGAACCCTACTGCCTTTCGATCCATTTTCTTCCACTCTTCATCATCCTTAACTGAAGCAGGTCTCCCCGTCAACGGAGCATGGAGATCTTTACAATATAAGAGATCCTCCATCCGAGGCTTCCAGATGCTCCAATTCTTGCCATTCATACTGATCATCCTTGTGTTCTGTTCCATTGCTTTCTCAAACAAGTAACTCTATTACGGTCCACAAGTTGATTTATTTCAAGGGATTAACAAGAGAGGATAGGGAGCGGACCGATGGTCGTCACTTACCGCACCAAGTTAGATACCGAGAAATACAAACGACTAGCCAAAGAACCTGGCTCTGATACCACTTGATAGGGAACGAGGGTTCCGAAGATAACGACAACTCCCACCGATCAATAGAGTTAAAACAATAAGAAACAAAACAAAAACACCACAGATGAACACAGAGATATACGTGGAAAACCTTTACCACTTGAAGGTCAAAAACCACGGGGCACGGCACAACAAAAAATCCACTATAATAAATAAGGATTACAGAAATTATCTAGGTTTGCCCCAAACTTAGAAAGCCCTCCAATTTGACACACAAATCCACTCCTCTCTACCACCAAGACAAACTACAACTCCTCTACAACATGATAAAATCCTACCCTCTCTTCAAGCAAAATAGCAAACGAAGACAAGAAAGGGAACACCTGAAACCGTAGACGAAGAAGCCCTTGAAATGGTAGAGAAAACTCCTTCCAATAGCACAGAGGAAAAACCTCCTTCAAGCGGCGAACACCCGCCTACAGCAGCGACAAAGAACCTTGCAACAGCGAGAATGACGGCCGGCGGACGGCGCGGGCGCGGAGATGGCGGCCGGCAGACGGCGCGGGCGCTCGTGGACGGCGGACGGCGCGCGCTGGGAGGGGGCTTCGACTTCTCTCCGATAACCCTAAGCCTTCTTCTTTTAATCGGGGGAAATCCACCGTTGTTAAAGGTCACGCTGCTATTAAAAGAAAAACTGTACATAGTTTTTAAATAAAAAAAACTGCTCAGTTTTATATATAAAAAAAACTGGCTCTTTTCAGCCAAGTAACCAGTACAAAAAAGGTTGCAACCTCAAAATATCCAGGTTGCAACTTCTTAAAATCTGCACAAATTCTGCACCTTTAGGGGCTGAACCCCAACATTGTGAGGACTAGTTTCGGGTTTGAAATACACATTCTTTGTGATCCGATGATGAAAGAAGTACTTGACCCGAACCATCACCTCAGTCCGAACTCCATTGAACCGGTCTCCGAGTTTCAACAAACGCAATGAGTTCTCGAGAAAGGATCTCATTACACGGGTGAAATATAGACAAATCTTACCCCGCGTATTTGCAAGAATCTGCTTTCAAGATTCAACTCGTAAACTCAAGGTCACACGACCACACCTCAACCTGTGCACAAAACTCCCATAAATCCATAATTAAATCTATGCATTCTCCTAAACCAATATCAGCCAAAAAAAGTTCCTTCAGATATTAGACATAGATGAAAAATAAATAGGAAATCACGAAGGATCACCCTGACAGTGCAGAGTAGCCCCAGCCCAAAATAGTAACTAAACTGCTTTGTCTAAAATTTGAACCTGATTGCTTAATTTGAAGCTATTTTCTAGAAGACATAGAAGGGTGGAGGTTGTTGAAGGCCAATAAGCATGCTACACGGCCGATCCATAAGATCGATCTTTATCCGTTAATGCACCGTCAATATCTCAACTTATGCCTTTATAGAAAGTAACATTTAAATTACAATTTACATAAACGTATGAGTGATAGTACATAGGTGCGGGCCGTGCGGGTAAGTCCGTTGAACAACGTATAGAATCCGCCAAATGATGCTGCCCGCCGAATATTACAGCCATCAAAATGTTGTCTCTAACCGAATATTCTTGCGGCGGACTATTTGCGACAAGGGGGCGTGAACTTTTACTCCTGCAGTACAGAATGTACAAAACATTTATGCAAAAAAAAGATGAAAATGTGAATTAATAAAGAAAAGAAGAGGACCACCCTCCCTAAGTTCCCTAGCTTCTCCATGCATGATAATTTCAGATGCAGATATCAAATACACCTCAATTATTAATGCTTATTTAATATTAATTAGTAATACTGGGTTAAAGATAAACTAATCCAGTCTATCAATTATTAAAAAAAAATTATGAGAATTGATGAGATCCTCCTCCATTTATAGAAATTCTGAGCTGCAAATAATCAGAATTCTTATGCCCCCACTAAAATAGCGTAGGTCATGGAGGGAACCACTCCAAATCACCGCACACGTGATCCGTGCATCCGAATCGCCCCAAAACCGCCGCGCCAACCGTCCGTGGCCGACCGCCCAGCTGGCCGTTGTCGCCCCACGCGATTGCACGCACGCGGCCACGAGGGCCCAGAATCAGCCTCTCGTCTGGCCGACGCCATGCCTCGCGGCCGCATGCACGCGATCGCGAGGGGTCGCGGTCGGCCGACGTCGTGCCTTGCAGCCACGAGGGTTCGCGGTAGGTCCACCCTACCGTCCTCCGTCATGCCTCGCAGCCGCTAGGGCCCGCGTCCGCACTCGCGGCCGCCCTCCCGGCCGCACTCGCGGACGCCCTCCCGGCCGCACTCGCGGACGCCGCTCCCTCCTCCCCAGTTGGCCTCCCGTCATCGGGATCTCGTCGTCGACCACCACCGCCGGCCGACCCTCCTCCACCATCCGATCGTCGTCACATGATCTCCACCATCCGATCTACGTGTAACCAACTCGTAATCTCACATCATGGAGGAGTGCGCATAGCAAAACATAATCATTGGTGTGTATAAAATAATTCTCTTTAAAATATGTACGACATAAAATATAAGGTTTCGATCTGTAAATAACACATAAAGTTGTCATGGTCTACAGATAACCGCATATCTTCAATAACCACACCGGAATCCTACAAATAGGGCCCAGAGCTCCTTCAAGAATCTCGTGGAGAGCCCCTTCGCCTTCGAAGACTATTTTGAAGATCTTCAAGCGCCTGGACTTTCCTTCGAAGACCTTCATCCACCTTCGAGCGCCCCTGTGCACTTTCCACTCCGAACACACTTAGCCACAAGCAAAGCATGTTCCCGGGCCTCGCGGCAGGAATTCCGCACGCAGCGAGCTCATCACTCATAATGTCCTCAACCCAGCAGGAAGTCCTCCAGTTAATAACAAGTCAATCACCCCGTATTCCTCTGCACATTGCAAGAGATAAGCCACATACATCAAGATGTGCAGAGTACACCCCTTCAGCTTCTAAGTACCAGCAGAAGACCTCAAGATGTCGCCCTCGCTTTCTCTTCAAAGTTTTGTATGAAGCCCACCATGTGGTTTTTTTGTGAAAATTTTTATGAAGCCGAGAAATGTCGCGGGTACACTCAACCAAAACAAAACCAAGTAATAATCAGCAACAACAAAAGCACAAGAGTCTCAATATGGAATTATCAATTTCTTTACAGGTCGAGACGTACATTGCGAGACATGATTTTTCAATGTACTCGATGAAAATAAGAAAACTACAAATAAGAGTGAAATCGACTGTCTGATAACAGAAACCGCCCAAGTCGCAAACCGCCAAGACAGTCCGCCG
Source organism: Platanthera guangdongensis (assembly GCA_039583875.1). Lineage (NCBI taxonomy): Eukaryota > Viridiplantae > Streptophyta > Magnoliopsida > Asparagales > Orchidaceae > Platanthera > Platanthera guangdongensis. The sequence goes on from CM077158.1 coordinate 9,571,080, forward strand.
AAAACCACCAAGTCACCAAGACGCACAGACTGTCTGTTATTGAATGCTGATTAACTGGGAAAACAGTCTACCTGCTGATGAACCGTGCGAACTGCTTGAATTATCTGCAACCCGGAAGAAGAGACTTCAAGCCACCTAAACCGCGACCTGCTGTATATCACAGACTGATATCCGTGAACTGTTCCATACTGAGCTTCCTAACTAGTTGCCTAGTACCTGGTACTAGCCGCACAATACAAGTCAACTTCACTCAGTTGCCCGGTTAGAAAAACCTAACCGCAAGTTCAAAGTGTGAGCTGAGTTCGCACTGTTCCCATTTGTTAACCAAGAAATCCACGACCCTCTCGAAGGAGGCTAGCTCAGCAAGCCGCGGACTGCTCCATCCATCCCAAGGGTCCGCGACCTGCTTTTCAGCTAACCGTGCAGATATAAATTTCTGTCCACGCGGTTAGGCGGTGACCGCCCGACAGTCGTCAGCTCTGCAACAGCATGGACTGCTTCCCAGTCCGTACAAGCAGGTCACGCGGCTAACCAGGCAGATAGCTCCCTTCTCCAGCTCGCCACTAGTGGGCGATAGCTCTGCTCCAGGCCGCCCAACAGTGGGCGACAAACCTCCAGGTCACCAAGTAGCATGGGCGACCTGTTCCTTCAGTCTGCCAGCTCGCCCAGCAGCAGGGGCGACTTGTTCCTTCAGTCTGCCAGCTCGTCCAACAGTAGGGAGACCTAACATTTGTCCGCTAGTAGGTGGCAGACACGATCTCAGTCCGCCTGAGGGAGGTGGACTTGCCCAGCAACAGACTGACTCTTCATCAGGTCACACATCACAACACATACTCAATGTTGAGTACATTGGTCTCAATGTACTTGTTTTGAAGAAGTCTTCTCAACTCAATGATATACACATTGTTGTATTTGATGTATGTTAAGTTCATGTGTGCAGGTAAATGAAGCTAAGTACAAATTGTCGAGACACTCACAACTATGTCGACACACACTGACAAGTTGTGTCGAGATAAAGACTAGTTGTGTCGAGACAAAGAAAGCTATGTCGACACTAAGGAAAATTGTGTCGACACACTGTGTCAAGACTGAAGAAAGTTGTGTCGACACTAAGGATAACTGTGTCGAGACACTGTGTCGAGACTGAAGGAAACTGTGTCGATACTCAGGACTAGTGTCAACACACTATAATCAAGCTGTGACGAGACTGAAGACAACTGTGTCGACACACATGACTTGTGTCGACACATTCCATAGAAGTTGTGTCGAGACAAGTTGAAAAGCTATGTCGACACATTCAGAAGTGTGTCGACACCACTACACGAGCAGTGTCGACACTTAGGACTTGTGTCGACACATTTATCAGTCAGGAGTCAACACTTCAGCAAACATGTTTTCCTAAGTAAAGAAATCAAGACGGAGGTACTGACAATTGTCAGAACTTTCAGATGTCAGTTATTAACCGAATCAACCAGTTACTCCTAACAGAGCCTATTTAAAGGAATCTAGTCTTCAAAGAAAAGTAGATCGAGATTGAAAAAACACACGAAGAGAAAAAAGAAAACAGAAGAGGAAGAAGAAGAAGAAGAAGCATCAGCTACAATCTAGAAGGTGGAGAGTGGTCTGATCAAGAATCATCTTCAACATCTCTCTAGCCTAAGATCAACCCTAATTTCCACTTTAAGAAGTTTTGAAAAGCTAATAAGGGTTGATCAGATCTATCTTGGCAAATATCAAAGGAGGCACATTCATCAAGATCAGATCAAGAAGCTGTTACTCAGATCTCTCTTACTGGGTGACACTTTGTAACTCAAATTTTCTTTTACCTACTTTTATTGTAAGATCTAGTTGTAGATCTGAGTGGAGGAGAGTTATTCTCATCCTTTTTGTAAGCCTGTATTATAAAGCTGAGGTAGAGCTAGGATTCCCTGAGGTAGGAGAAGTTGGAAATTCTCTGAGTTGTAGGGCATTTGTTGCCTGAGAAGTAGGAGTGAGGATTCATTCTGAGGTCGAGTTCTTGGGAAGAACTTGAGGTGTAGGATCTTGGTGATCTGAGTGGTAAGACTTGTATAGTCTGAGTTGTAGGAGCTGGGTGGCCTCTGAGCTATAAGATCTAAGGATCTGAGTAAAGGAAAGAGAAGGAGTTTGACTGAATCTAGTTAATTGCTAGATAAGCGAAGTGGTAAAGTGGATGTACCCATAAATTGAGGAACCACTATAAATTTGTTTGCATTGTGCTGTGTGTGCTGGATCATTGTGATGTGGTTATTTTATTAATTGCTGCTTAGTATATCATGTTTATCTGATTGAGTTATTCATATTAAAGACAGTAGTTCTCTGATTGCTAAAAAGGGGTGCCTTAATTTAAATTGGACTTATTCATCCCCCTCTAGGTCATTAGTAATTCTTGAGTAAACATTTACACTCAACCTCAGTCCGCCAGAAGGTGGCAGACTCGCTTCATCCAGCAGTAGAAGCAGACTCACCCTGTCCGCCGTGTACTAAGCGGACTCATTATTCAATCCGCCAGAAGCACTTCAGCTTCCCAGCACCGGCTTCTTCCCAACAGCAGGCAAACTACTCCTTAGCTCGCACATCACAACGTAGATTCAGCTTCAGTCCGCCAATAGGTGGCGGACTCGCCTCTTCTAGGCAGTAGGCGACCTGCCTACAGGTCGCCCAGCAGAAGGCGACCTGCCTCCAGCTCGCCCAGTAGAAGGCGACTTGCCCCTAGGTCGCCCGGGATAAGGTGCCCTCCTCCAGTCCACCACATAGGAGGTGATCTGTCACTTAGACCCATTCTGCACTCTTGACCATTTTGGGTGACGTCATCAAGCCTAGTTCTGGAAGCTCCTTCCTCGAGCCTATAAATAGGCCCCACATACCTCTCATTTGAGGAGGATGACTCATGGGGGCAACCATCGCATCATACCCCGTGGCTACAATTTTCCTGTTTGCCGGCCTTAACCAGTGGTCTGTCCATCAGTCTGGGCGGACGCTGTAGATAGCCCGCACGACCTGGCGGGTTAAAGTGGCGAACAACTTTATCAAGGCAGTCTGCGCGGCTTGGCCACTTGCCAGTTTAGTCTACACGACCTCAACGACTTCTTCTTCTAGCCGTCTGCAATTTCCCTTTGTACCCTTATATTTTTCAATATAAAGGAGCAACTCAAGCTGTAATATTGATTCATAATCAAAGCAAAGCTCGTCGCTGACCCCGTCCAGCATCTGCAGTGGTTTGAGGATGCCATCTCCATCAGGCCGATGACGGATGCCTTCAAGTGTTGCCTCTTTGCGATCACGTTGAAGGAGAAGGTAAGGGACTCATTCCATCAACTCCCTTCGAGGTCGATCTATGGGTTCGAGGACTTGAGTCGGAGCTTTCAGCTCCGCTTCTCCACCTCAAAGAAAAGGAAGAGGAGTCCTGAGTCCATCTTCCTGATAAGGCAGGTGGCCGAGGAGTCGCTGGCCCATTACGTTGACAGGTTCCAAGAGGAGATCCTGAAGGTCCAGTACATGCCAGGGTATGCCCTCCGGATGCATTCACGGTGGGGTTGTGCGAGGGGTTCTTCAAGATGAGCCTGACTCAAAAGACCCCCCTTTACTTTGAGGAGATGATGGAAAGGGCGGCCGAGGAGATAGCCATGGAGGCGCCCAACCCGACATTTGTCAAGAAGTTGGCAAAGCTAACAGAGATGGAGTCAAAGGAGCAAGGTGACTCGAGACCTCAGGACGGAAGAAGGAGAGAGGAGCGGAGAGCTCAGGAAGGCCCAGAACCAGGTTGGAGGCAGCAGGGAGGACCCATTCAGGGTCCAGGAAGAGGTTACGTCCAAGATGGGGGGAACTTTCATGGGGGCCAAGGGAGGTTCAACTTCTAGAGGCAAATCCCAAGACAGCTCTTACCCCCGCCGCAACAAGCCTAGGCGATAGGAGGAGGAAAAGGTAACAGGAGAGAACACCCATCCTGCCGAAGGAGGGGAGGAGCGCTACCGTACTGTGACTTCCACCAGGTGGAGGGGCACGCCACAGCTACCTGTCCCGAGTTCTTGGAAGTGAGGGGGCGAGATGTAAGACCCCTCCCTCCCCATTACCAAGGAGGGATACCAGATCTTATGCCCAGAACCGCTGTCTTACGGCGGCACTAACGCACGGGTTAGTCGACACCGCAACACGCCGATCCTGCCGGCTAGTACGATCATTTAACCTGTAGGCCAATATGAGATGAAGAAGTAAAGCAGTATATAAATCCACTAGTCCACAAGTCACATAGTACAATCATATATTTGAAATGAAAAGTACATCAATATAGTCCACAGAAGAGTACAAAAGAAAGAGTAATTGTTGAAGCCAAAATTGACCTCTGCGGAGTTCGGGGTCCCTGAAAGGGGTGACCTCACACCTACTACACTCGAGAGAATGTCACGGACCGGAGACTTAGGAGACTATGAACAGACCCTCGGCTCTAGCGCGGAGGTCCCACCTCACACCCGGAAGGCTACCTGAGCACTTCCCCTCCCTAGCCAATGCTTGAGCTAGGGTGCCTTGAAGAGCTCTCTCTACTCTACCAAGAAGAAGCTAAGGGAGGAGGAAGCTAAAAAGAAGTCCCTCTCCAAGGCACACAAGGGGGTCTATTTATAGTTTTTCCAAGTCCTGGGGGTAAAAGACCAAAATACCCTTACGCCCAAAAAACCTTGGGCCAATAGAAAACAACCACGCCGGGGGACAGAACGGTAAAAATAGGGGGGGCAAGGGCGAGACCCTGGCCCCCGGCCGGTCTCGCCCCACCAGGCCGTGAAGCAGAAGGAGGCGGGGGCGAGACCCTGGCCCCCGGCCGGTCTCGCCCCACCAGGCCGCGAAGCAGAAGGAGGTAGGGGAGAGACCCTGGCCCCCGGCCGGTCTCGCCCCACCAGGCCGCCAAGCACCTATCGGGACGGGGCGGGTGTTAGCCAACTTGTCGCACCCGCCCCCCAAAAGAGGGTCACTAGGGGGAGGTAGATTTTTCCTCCCCCTACTAGTATGTTTCCAAGCAAGAGCCAAAATTGACCACCGAGAGTGCAAAATCTCCAAAAAGCTTAAAAACGCATAGGGGCGAATACGGGGTTGTACAGTAATAAGGGCTTATGCCCAGTACATCAAATCCACTCTCTCTCTCAAAATAAAAGCGGAAGCTACACTAGTACATCAGAACTCGTCCCACCTGAGGACGCACAGTAGTGATAGTAGCCTGCTGTAGCGGTATCTGCTCCTCATGTCCTGTCTCCTCGTCGTGCTGGTGCTCCATCTCCATAGGCTCCTAAAAATAGTATGGTCACCGACCATTATTCAAAAAGACTAAGTCGTTTCCTCCGCACCTCGCCCCGCAGCTCCTAGGCACCGAGCGGGAGGACGAAGCGGAGGACAACAAGGGGTAGCAAAAGTGGAAGCAGGTGACAGAAACTAACTAGCAGTTGTAATAAGTAATATTGTTCTACTCTAGCAGTTCTAAATATGGTACATGTAAGTAAGAGCAGTACAGTAAAGGAAGTAAAGAACAGTAGTAAGAGCATGTAAATAAACTATTCTACCACTATACTACTATCACAAAAGTACCCTAACTTATATAAATGCTCATACAAATATATAAGTTAGGATTTCCATTAAATTTAACTTATCATATAAAAGAGCCCATACTAATTTATATGATAAGAATCTATGAAGCGTATGACCTAATATGAATGAATGTTATGATGTAATTTTATGCACAGGAAAGTGCAACTCACACACAACGACTCTGTGATCACAGACCTTTAGTTCACACTTTTTGAGAGCTAGCATCACTCTCGGGTACCACCGCTGTGGCTACGGCAGCAGCGGAGCGGGCGTCTCCACTTCTAGACCGGTATGCACACTACCAAGCCTTAAACCCCTCTCATATGCCTCTGTACACGTCCAAGGTGCACTCTAGAGTCTCGCGTATGTACTTTGTTGACAACCTGTCAGTCTTGTTGGGTCGGATGTGCGTTATCGGGGGTCGTCCTCCAGACCGCAGTGTAAAACAATCCACTGGCCCCTCTAACCCTCACAACCGCCTGGTGCACCGTACTGCCATCGATGTGACGAATGGCCAGTACCGCATGCCCCGCCACTAAATTTATGCACATGCAAGTATTTAATTCCGAGCCTTCCGCTCGCAGGACCAAACCCGTCCTGAAACCCTCAAACCCAACCCGGGTGAGAACGCACAATAGTGCCTTTATACCAATTCCCTCAAACCCTACACGGGTGAGCATATATCATGAATCTCTCCAACCCTACACAGGTGAGAAGGTACAACAAATGTCTTAACCTATTGGACTACTCTTGTCTACAGGTTATTATACTTAGTGATTTAAGGTTAATCCCAGGACTGCCCAGGGTATACCCGGTGAAGGGCTCTCGGGGGCACTAAGAACTACGATGGGATTACGCCCAAAGTTCCCTTTCGCAAGAATATTTACCTTAGTTGATGACTACCCGTGTTTCACCCCAGCTCTCATTGTTGCTCTGGAACAATCCTAGTAACTTAAGATATTACCAGGAAAACCGACGGTCTTCCGTCGACCTCCACTCCAGTTGCTACCTAAAGACTTGCACTTTTACTCCAATCACTACGACAATACTACCACCAGGGATTTTCATATTGCACTCCTTTATTTCTTCCGATAATCAATCCTCTGGTAATCCCCCAAATTATGCCCTAATTATGATATATGCAGACCATGCCCTATTATTACCCCAAAAATGGAATCTTCCAATCCTTAGGGTCTCTTGCCCATAACTATTTATTCTAGGGTGGTATGGGCTAATGGAACTATCATATGGATTCTCATGATTTTTCTTGGCCAATTAATCCCTTAATTAAATCTTTTAAATTAATTCCTAGGCCACTTTACACATGATGTAGTATGATTTAAAATTCACTGAAGTAGGTAATTTTTCTGAGTTGTACAATGATAAAATATTTCTGTCTTCAGGGTTTCACAATTTTCCTTTGATTATTTATACCAATTCCTTATTTAATACTAAATCTACATAATTTCCATTTTCTAAATGAAGTACAAGGAATATGTAATCCAAAATTCCAGGAAAATTACAGAACATATAAAATATTAATTTATGACTATTGGTCGAGTTTCATCAACTTTTATAGTGTAATGGCCTAACAATTCTCATTCTTTCATATTTACCAAAATGCCATTATATTAATTTTAAAACTATCATTACACCCATAAATTCTGAAATAATTCTGAAAGACTAATAATACCATTTTACAACATTAGAAATATTTCCAAAGTTTTCTGAGGTGTATATCCATCAATTCAAGAATAAATGAAATAAGGGTAAAATGAGCATTTTAAGATATTTTACTCCAAACGTTCTTCAAACAGAAAGATCAAATTTTCCTAAGTCAAATATAACCTTATTTTCAACCTGGCAAAGTATGAGGATTTTTACTTGAGGAAAACCTATTTTTCAAATTTATTTTCAAAAGTAGCTATATATTTAAAAATTCCAATTAATGGGATTTTTGATTCCAAAAATCCCATAATTAATCTGAGGGGTGAAATTTACCCTAATGAACCACTGAAATCAAATCCATAATTTTTGAATGCCTCCATTAGGCTGAATGCACAATATTTAAATTATTGCTATTGGCACACCAAGACAATATATGAACCAACACATGCAAGTGGATTCTCCAACATGCAGTGATCCAAATGTGCTGAAATTTTTATCATGCACCAATGATGTACCCAAGGACCTACCACCAAAATATGGGGTCATGAGGAGTCATATAACTCCAAATATTTCATTTATTTAGGTTTGGATATTATGACCAAAACTATAGAAAAAGTTGTTTCAAAAATTCCCCATTTTTGGCAGGGGCTAGGTATGCCCTAATAATGCATGTACCCAAAATTTGGGGCCATGGTGATTGCTGGTTTGACTTGGGCATCCAAATGAATTTCTGCCCTTGTCTAGGACCAGGCCTAGGAAAAATACCCTACAGGACTGTATACTACACCAAATCACAACTTTAGGGTGAAAAAATAAAGGTAAGACAGTCAGATACATTTTTCATTTAGGAACCAGTTTCTAGAAATGCCTCTAAGAGGCCTAAAAATGACATGCAATGTGACTGTATTTTTGTGACAGAATTATACTATTCATCACATTTAAATTAAATCATATTAATATATCTGCACGAATCCTAAAGCAGAAATGGACGGAATCGGGTTATCTCCTACCTCCAGCCAACGGCTGAGATCGAGCCGACCTGGAGCAACTTTGCTGGCGATTTCCGGCCAGCTGAGGCGGCGCCACCCCCGGCCAACGGTGCCATCACCTTCACGGTGGTGGTGGCTATCGTTTCCCGGTGATGGGGCGGCGGGAGACGGCGGCGACGGCGATCCCGAGCGGTTTCTAAAGCTTGGAAAAATCACACTCTTCTCCCATGGCATCGGGCTCAGTTGAGCCCGATATCTCACCTAATCGATCTAAGATCCTAGTACGGGTAGAGGTGAGGTGAAACGAACCTGGATTGGGGCTTGGCGGCGGTTCAGGCGGCGGTTTGCCATGGTGGTGGTGCGCCGGCGAGCTCCTCCCCGATTCCTTGATTCTCCATCGTTTTCCATGTTCCAGCACTCGAATTCCACTCCTTTCCACCTCCTGAAGCTAATGGTGAAGTCTGTTTGGGCTAAGTATGGCTGTATATGGAGATACTACCTATGTGAGCTCGGTTTGGGCTTTGGTTGTGTCACCATGGGTGCCATGTGGCCAGCATGCTACCAAAAATTCTCTGGAATATCAGAGGGGCCGACCAGCATGTGTTGGGCAGGGAATTGCAGCTGAAGGGGTGGCCATGTGGCCACCCTTCCCCTTCATCCCCATTTCTCTCTCCTCTTTCTCTTAAAATCTCATTTCTACCCCTTTGCATGAATTATCTCTCCTGATTTAGAGGGGTAGGACTGGTCTTGTTCACTTGGGCTGGCCATGGGACAAATTTGGTGGGCTTGGTCCAAGGAGAGTGAGCTTAGTCTTCATTTCCCTCTTTTAGGTCAAATAGTTGACTATGTTGACTTTGAGTTGACTTGGTCAACCATGGTGGGTGGGCTGACCCCATTTGATGGTCATGAGCTTAGTGGCACTACCCAACTTGGGTTGGGTCAAGGGGGTGTCCTACTTAGGCTAATTTGGGCTTATGAGTGTGGGTTTGACCAAATTAGGCCCAAGGTTGACTTTGGTCAATTGGGGTCAAAGTGTTGACCTAGTGACATGCCATAGGGTCCACTTAGATTGTTTTTAGGGTTAGGGCAATGTGGTGGGGTCATGGTGTGGCTAGGGTCCCTATTTAGGCTAGTTTGACCTAGTTTGACTTGGTCCTATAGTGGGCCCCACATGGCTACAACCCACTACCTAGGGTCAGACCTAGCTAATTTCCCTAAAACCCACCCCATGCCTAACCCAATCTAAGTTGAGGGGTCCAAAAGTAATATGGGATGTTACACGAGAGGCCCTGCCCAGCCACAGCCGCCAGTGCGGGTTGAAGAGGTTCTGCCCAAAGAAGGGGGGGATGACGTGTGTGAGGATTGGGTCGATGTCGGACACCGAGGTGTTATAGCCGTGATCCATGGTGGAGTGGGGATCGTGGCCACTCGGAAGGCGAGCCTTCATGTGATGTACCGACGGAGCGTCTCCTCGATGTCCCAGACCCCGCCCTAGGAGGAGAAGATCACCTTCTCGGTGAAGGACCTGCCGGATCATGAGGATCCGTTTTGCGATGTGCTGGTCATCCAGACGGCCATCGAGGGCTACACCATCTCCCGGATCTTGGTTGACAACGGAAGCTCCGTCAACGTCATTTTCAAGAAGGCGTTTGACGAGATGAAGGTAGAGCCAAGGTGGGTGTTGGCCTCGGACGGACCCCTATTCGGATTCTCAGGGGAGAGGAAGGAGGTAGAGGGTGGAGTCGGACTCCAAGTAAAGTTGGGAGGGACTTCAAGGAACTGCTGGTTCGTCATTGTTGATGCTCCAAGCAGCTACAACGCCATCTTCGGGAGGCCCCTCATCAATGCCTTCCATTGCTTGCCGTCTTCCTTCCACCAATGCCTCAAGTTCAGCTCATGAGGGATCCAGGTCAGAGTCAAGGGAGAATCCAAGATGGTAGGCAGTGTTATGTCACGACCATCAACACTATATCTTGGTTGTCCAAGGCAGCGGAGATGGAGGAGATCATGGAGTGCCTGAGCAGGATGGAAGTGTCCAGCGAGAAGGAAACGGATGACGACGACCAGGCCCAGACCCCCTGAGGAAGCCTCGCTCCAACAGAGTCCTGTATGTTTCTTATGTTGTAATGAGTCCACCCCCCGACCAACTGAGTCGGGGGGGGGGGGGGGGGGTCATGTAACCCATCTCTTTTCCTCGTTTGAGGATGTTGGATTTGGTAGAGTTCAAGTGAAACACCTGGTTCCCCACCCCCGAGAGGATCTCCTCAGCCAGGCACCCACTAGCTGGTTGGGTCGAATGCCCAGGTTCACCCCTCACCACCATGGCCGAAATTTCTCATTAATGGCTATTAATGGCCATTTATGATACACCCTTCCCCTCCCCCATTTGATGGTTGTAAAAGCTTCTTTAGGACCATAGGAGTCGTTTCCACATCTTCCCTGAAGATTTCGAGCCATTTGGTAGTGTTGTTGCAGAACACTCGAAGCTCCAAAATCTGGCCATGGCGCACCACCACCAAACCTGTCAGCAAGCACGATTGCAGGTCCTCCTCTACTGATCTCTTCGTGGGCTAGATCTTTAAATCTTTTAGGAGAGAAATAGGGCTCAATTGAGCCCGATCGGATGAGAGAAAATTCAATTTTTCATGGTTTTTCTGACCTCACGGGTTCGCCGGAAACCGCCCATCCGGCGGCCGTGCTGCCGCCCGACGATAGCCCCCACCTCAACGAAGGTGGTGGCTGTGGCCGGCTAGCCAGGGAGGTGGCCGTGTGGCAGGGAAAATGGCTTAGAATTTGCTCCAGGTTCGGGCAATCCCAGCCCTTGGCTGGAGGAAGAAGATGACCAGGAGGCGTCAGATGTGCGTCAAGATTCGTGTTGGATCTTATATACTTATTTTGATTTTTTTGTATTTCTGTCCTGTTTACTGGGCTATCTTAAATTAAATATTAAAAATACCTAGTTACCCTACAAAAAAAGTTGTCGACATGACAGTTGTAGATCTATGGGTATAGTTTAATTTAAAAGTGATTTGAACCAATTTGGGTAAGTGGTTTGACCACAACACTCAGTTTGGTGAGGTCTATACCTAGGGCTAGTCAGAAACTTAAATGTGTGCCCCCACTTCATCACATGTCCAAACGATCTGAAATTTGGAAGGGAGTCATTATAACCTATATCTAGGTCATGCCCAAAAATAGGAATTTTTGGAGACATAGTTTATGAAATTATTTAATAATCTTATGGTAATTTATTTAGGGGATCTAATGACCTCCAAACCCTCCCAAATTTTGGTAAGTGATCCTTGGAGTCATCATAAGGCATTGTATAAATTTTCATCTCATTTGGTGATGATTTGGTTTGAAAATAAGCAAACCTTAGCCATGCCCTAAAAGGGGTATTTAGGTCAAAAGTGCCCCTTGTGGGTTTGAGTGGCCAAACCACCTCAACAAAGGTTGAAATTTTGGCCACTGGTTTGACATGACATTTAACACCCTCATATGGATTATGGGGTGGATTAGGGTGGATTTACGCTTGGATCTTAGTTCTAACCCTAAGGTGAAACTTTGGGGGCTTGTGAATGACATAAGGGGTTATGTTCTTGGATGGACTTGGGGATCAGTCCATGAGATTCTAGGGTGGCGAAATGCCCTAGGAAGGGATATGGTGGTACTTAGACACATATACCCCATATAAAACGCTTATTAAGCATTTATGACTTTATACCCTAGAAATTATCTTATGAGCCAAATGACCTTGAATCTTGATGATATTTTGGCATGGACAATTACATAGTACTATTAACGTATAATTATCTTATGGTGTTTAGAGATCAGTAGATCATCATTGTAGTAGTAACTTCCATATTACCCTTTTGATGATAATGATGAAAATATGATGTATATATGATAGAATGGTTTGTAATTCTGTAATAGATAATCAAATGACATTAGGATGCACTAGTAGTTTATTTCGAGTGGTTGAAGCTTTATTTGTAGTACCTCATTTATAAAGTAAATTAGTGCGTCTTACCTGGATAAATACAAAATAAATACCATAGTTTGCTAGAAAATTGTGATACTTAGTCAAGAAACATATTAGGGCATATAGAAGCAAATAAAAATTGTTAATTGTTGTTTAATTGAGATTTCAAGAGTGTGTCTTCATAAAGTGTCTTATGATGGTTTTCATTAGGATAATATTTTACCTGGTTTGCTGACTTGTGAATTTCATGAAACTTAGGAAGTGAAGTTTTATGATCATAATGTAGCTCTGCTAATTTTTGGGGAATTGTTGGACTAATATTTTGGGTACTTCCTTCAATACCCCTATTTATATGAATTATTTTGGAATAAATATTTAGAGGTCAAATGTTTTATGAAATTTTATGATATTTGGTATTCAATGATATCTTGTTACCCTATAGTGTTCATAATTTTTGAATGGTTATACCCTAAGTAAATCTAGTACCTCATGTTCAAATCACCCATGGATTAATTTTGGGAAAAAAAAATTAAATGCCATATTTAATTAGAAAATCATGAATTTCTGGATTTGGACTAAATATATCATGGTAGACCCCCAGTAAATATTATAGGGCTTTTGGATGAAAAAATTGGAGTACCTCCTATCATGTACATCATATAGCTTAGGATGGTCTACACATAGTAAAACGACAAAATGAACTCAAGGAGTTGGATATTAGGCTATTGGTTAAGGTCAGGTACTAAGGAGTTCATCATTGGGAATAATGTTGGGATAACTAGAGTATGTGATGCTCGGGTTCGACGAAAGACCGGCTCTCCCGCAGAGAGGAAGAGTCAAAACACACTAGGGTTAGATCCAGAGTAATATTAAAAAGGGATCGGGGATCGGGTATTAACCAATAACAGTAAGTGCCTTGCGAAAGGGAGCTTTGGGCTTCAGCCCATCTTAGTTTCTAGTGCCCTCGAGAGCCCTTCACGGGGAATACCTTGGGCAGTCCTGAGCTAACCTAAACCGTAAGTAAAATCAATGTTTAACAACTAGTATAACTAGGGTTTTATATTCACACACCCCGATATCTCGGGAGGTTGGTTAGGTTAGTTAGTTTAGTCATCCGAACGGTAGGTTCGAAAGGTAGATGTAACAGACAGGATAGTCCGGGGAGCCGGTGGCTCGGAAGGATTTGGATACATAAATAAGGTGGTGGGTCTTCGGTATTAGATGATCGTTCACACCTATGCCAATACGTTGACTCAGCGGGTGTGGTTGACACTTAGCCAAAGAAAGTCTGGTGGATATGGCCAGCACTAGTACGTGGTGACTCTAGGTTGTGTCCTTCTAGAGGCGTACGTAAGGGCTAGGCCTGGTAGTGTGGATACCCGCCTAGGAGTGGGGGGCCAGACCCACTGTCTCCGTTTGCCACTACAGAGGTTCCTGGGAGTGAAGCTAGCTGCCCAAATAGGGGGAACTATAGGTTTGTGCGCATATAGTCGTGTGCGTGAGTTGCACTTGCTTGAATCATGACATAACATATCACTACACTCATACTTGCATACAACCGACACCCCAACGTATAAATCAGTATGAGACTTTTTATACGATGGGAGCCTTGTAGAAGATCCCTTAACTTATAAGTTTGTATGAGCATTCATATAAGTTAAGGTTACTTACTTCTTAGTATGTCTTTCTTACATGTGCTGCTTGTTCTACTTGTTTATCTTACTGCTTACTATCATAGAACTACTAGCTTGTACCTTTTTTCCATAGCTGTATATACATTATAATTAACTGCTAGAATAGTTCCACCGTCACCTGCTTTGCTTACTCTTCACCTTCATAGTTTCCCTTTCCTCCTCCCCGCTCGGTGCCTAGGAGCCATGGGGGAGGGATATGGAATGATAGGACTTAATCTTTTTGAGTAATGGTTTTCGGACCACAACATTCCAGGGACTCCGGATGGGAGACATGGAGCCGCAGCAGGGGACACAACACCGACAAAGTATGGTGCTCATGGAGGTGGGCCAGTCTAACACAGGGGCACCAACTACTGGTTTCGTGAGTGATTAGTTTACTTAGCTTCCGCGAGTGTTTGTAGTGAGGATTTGATGTACCGGGCTTGAGCCCGTTTTTTTTTCCTTGTACTGTTTTATTTCAGGACTTTTATTATATGTAGACTTGATGTAATTTCCTTTACATATATTACATGTGATTGTGGACTTAGTTTTATCCTTTACTTACTTCTTTTTCTTTCTGGTGATCGTAAAGGCCAACATGATCGGAGTTTTGTAGTGGAAACCTTCTCGAGTGTCGGTGTCACCACAAAAATGGCGGTTCTGGGCATAAGACCCCAGTGGTTTTAGAAAAAAAATGGGGTCTTACAGGCGGTGCCCTCCCGGTAGTCGGCAGCTCTACAACGGGGCGGACTGCTTCCCAGTCCGCACAAGTAGGTTGTGCGGTCACCAGGGCGGATAGCTCCCTTCTCCAGCTCGCTACTAGTGGGCGGATAGCTCTGCTCCAGGTCACCCAATAGTGGGTGACAAGCCTCCAGGTCGCCCAGCAGCAGGGGCGACCTGTTTCTTCAGTCTGCCAGCTCGCCCAGCTGCAGGGCAACCTGTTCCTTTAGTCTGCCAGCTCGTCTAGCAGCAGGGGTGAGCTGCCTTCTATCCGCCAGCAGGTGGCAGACTCGGTCTTAATCCGCCTGAGGGAGGTGGACTTGTCCAACAGTAGACAGACTCTTCATCAGGTCGCACAACACAATGCCGACTCAACCTCAGTTCGTTAGAAGGTGGCAGACTTGCTTCATCCAGCAGAGGTGGACTCACCCCGTCCTCCATGTACTAGGCAGACTCATTATTCAATCCACCCGAAGCACTTCAGCTTCCCAGCAACAGCTTCTTCCCAGCAGTAGGTGAACTACTCCTCAGCTCGCATAGCACAACGCAAATTCAGCTTCAGTCCGCCAATAGGTGGCGGACTCGCCTCTTCTAGGCAGTAGGTGACCTGCCTCCAGGCCGCCCAGCAGAAGGCGACCTGCCCCCAGGTTGCCCAGGATAAGGTCCCCTGCTCTAGTCCAGCACATATGAGGCGATCTGGCACTTAGACCCATTCTGCACTCTTGACCATTTTGGGTGATGTCATCAAGCTCAGTTTTAGAATCTCCTTCCACGAGCCTATAAATAGGCCCCCATACCTCTCATTTGAGGAGGACGACTCCTCTCGGGGGAAACCATCGCATCAAACCTTGCAGCTACAATTTCCTGTCTCCCGGCCTTAACCAGCGGTCTGCCCATCAGTCCGGACGTACTCCGCAGATAGCCCGCACGACCTGGGGGGGTTAAGGCGGCGAACAACTTTATCAAGGCAGTCTGCGTGGCTTGGCGACTTGCCAGTTCAGTCCGCGCGACCTCAGCGGCTTCTTCTTCTAGCCACCAGCAATTTCCCTTTGTACCCTTATATTTTTCCATGTAAAGGAGCAACTCAAGCTGTAATATTGATTCATAATCAAAGGAAAGCTTGTCGCAGGATTGACATTTAAGCCGCGGCGGGCGAATTCTGTTGTTGTCGCTGCAAGCGGTCCCTCTTTCTTTCCCTTCTCCCTTCTCTCGGCCTCAACTGTCAATCCTAACCGTCAAAGTAACAGACTGCTCGACAGTTTCTCATCACCTCCTTTACCCCCGCATTTCGGATCGAACGTGTTCTCTCGCCTATCTACCGCAGAGGCGCCATTTCGTGCATCAACACTGTTATTTATGACGAGTCAGGGAGCTCTATTTATAGGCGATAAGTGGAGTGCTGTTACCGTCCAGAGCGATAGGATAACCGTCCGTCATCCTACAACTAGCATCACCTGTCCACACATGAGTGCGGATACCAGAGTTAGACCGCCATCGAATACCATCTAGCCTCTCACGTGGTAAGATCCACCAATCCGCATAGACATGCAGACAACATCATCAATCCTCGTGGACTTGAGCAATTAAGCTGACAACCACGCGGCCTGAGCCAATCCGCGCCAACGAACTGTGGCCTCTGCAAACTCCATATCCGGACCGCGCAATCAAGCAGTCTCAGCGAACTAGACAACCAAACCGGACTTGTTACAACACTGACCAAGTCCACACAACCAGCAAGCACTGGCTTCAAACCGCGTGAGCAGTCCACAACAAACTCGACGGCTAGCCTCAAAAAACCGCACTAACCGCCTGCTTCAAAGCGAACTAGAGATCCTGCCAGCTCCAAGCGGACTCCGCGGTCTCTCAACCCAGACCGCGACAACCGCGGTTAGCCAATGCTTACCGTCCGGTTACCACCCAGGGTGCTTGTTGAACCAGACCGCAAGAAGAAAAATAATAGCTAAAGCCAGACTATCCGCAAACACCTAGTCGCCTAACCTGTCGCGGACTCTACGTTCTGTGCGGTCTGCCCAACCAGACCGCTCACTTCCACTTCAACAATTTCAACATTTTTCTCCACTTTCCGAGACTTTTCATGTTAAAAAAGTCTCTTGCTATCCGTCACATTTTCATTGATTATTTGTGCACGCGTTCGCTTTTGGGCTACGACCGTGTAATCTAGACCGCTCTGCAAGAGCCTCAAGTTGATCACAACAAGAATGTTCATAAATTTCGGCTCCGAATGACACGACAGTAACGGTGGTGAACATGGTGGTTATGACCTTTATTCGTGAACATTCAGCTCACATAAAAAAACTTCATTCCCTTTTATATATGTTCAAAAATTATGTACTTTTCTTGATGATGGCCATGATCATTGCCATGTTAAACATGAATTCCATTGCGGCTGCGTTTTTTGTCCAAACTCACAGAAGTGGTCAAACAAAAATACAAAAAAGCATAAACAAAAACTAAAACCCAAAGATAAATACAGGCAAACCATTTCACACAAATAAAATTTCTCAGAATGTGACGAAAGTTTTCATGATTATTTTACTTGTCATGAGTTTTGATGGGCCATGCTTAATTTATAATCAGTTTGTGATTATCCGGACCTCCATCTCCCAAAATAATTTAGTGGAAGATCATGGGGTAACCATCGCGCTCGCGATCGGCGCGAGCGATCCACGCATGGGATCCCACCACACACGAAAACCGTCCATGGTCGGCCAAAGCGGCCGTCCATCTCCGCTCCCCGGTGGCCGAACCCCTCGGGCCGAGGGGCTTCCGACCGGCCGTGGCCGCACCTCGTGATCACAAACCCGCAACCGTGAGGCGCGGCTGGCGCCGCCGCCGGCCTTCCCGGCTGGCGGGTGCGGCTTCTCCCATTGCCGTAAGGCCGCGACCGCAAGAATTGGCCGGCCTCTGGGGCCGCGAGACAGCGGCCGCGTGGAGCGACCGGCGTCATGCGCTGCGGCCGCACCCCACGGCCACTCACCGCGGCTGCGTGGAGCGACCGGCGCCGCGAGCCGTGGCCGGCGTCGCTCGGCCCCCCCGACCATGCGCATTCGGCTGACCGAACGCGCCGCGGGCGGCCGACGACGCGACCATAGGGTGCGGCCGGCGTCAAGGCCGCCCGGCAACTCGTGCGACCGCAATGTGCAGCCGACGCTAAGGCCAGCTGCCCTCCTTTCTCACCCGCGGCAGGCCGTTCCGCCGGCCGCGTCTCTTCTTCCTTCCCGATGGTCGCCCGTCACCAAGAGGTTGCCGCCCATTGATGCAATCTCTCTCCACCGTTCGATCATTCCATCACTGCCACTTGTTACGTGGGTAACCACCCACGTTATCACTCGCGTAACCAGTATCATTAGTGGATGATTTTTTTTAATGACGATTTGCACGTAGAAAGTATTATAAAAATAGTGCGTGTTTAAAACTATGCTAGATACGGTCTGCACCCAGTAATTTGAGTGGTTACTGTGTGTGGATAGCTGTATAACTACTGTAACCACCACCTTGAGCTTATAAAAAGGCCCCCAGACACCTTTCATTTCTAAACTTTGTCCTCCCAGCTTTTTTCTTCCTCAGGCCGGAGCACAGCCGAAATCCTCCAACGAGCAGCCTCCCCTCGTCGAGCCACTCAAGAATTCGTTTAAGTCCACAACACTCCAAGAAAAAAGACGTCACGCCGGTTACTCCGAGAACTCTCCTACGTGCACAACATTCTTGAAGCCTCTGCCAACACATCATTATGAATCTCGCAACAGTATTGAACAATCCGATCGCATTTGAGAACGTTCGCCACCTCCAAAAAGTAGTAGGAACTGAGCTCCGTGCGAGGTGGTATGTCACCCACCAAACGAAGCAAAATTCTCTCTCATCTCTGAATTGTAACGAGTAGCGGTCTGTCGCCCTCGATTTCACTCACAATTTGTAAACCGCCGTCAATAGTGAAGTTTGACCGACACCGAATTGGTCATGTACTTTTTTTACCCAGTGTAAGTGTTTTTCCACATTAAAATTGTCTTGCGTACTCCTTTATTTATTCTGTGACTGTCTGCGATCGACCGCTCCACGAATTAAGACGACCTAATTTATTCCGATCTACTAGGAGCGTTGAGTTGAGCACAACATATCCATCCTTTGAAAAGTTTCTGCAACGGGAGTAATATAACTCATCCAATTATATTTTTGAAGTTGTAAAACTAGAATTTTTTCATCCCAAAAAAATCTATCAATTATTTATCAAAAGTTTCGATTAAGGCTCTGTTTGGGTGGACTTTTCGGAAAGGAAAAAGAGTGGTCGCAAAAGAAAGGTGGGAAAATGAGCTTTTGGAAAATGTATATTGCAAAAGAAGATCCGTTTGGGTGAACTTCTTTTGCAGTGATTTTCAGAAAAGATCATTTTATAAATTGTTTGACAAATCTCGATTGCAGTGACTTTTGTATTAAAATTGTGCTCATTTTTCGCCCGAGCTTGAATTTTCCGGACAGACGAGAATTTTCCGCCCGGGATCGAATATTTCGCTCGGACGCGCATTTTACGCCCGAGCGTGAATTATTCGCTCGAGCACGAACTATCGGCCAGGGCCTGAATTTTCCATCGGGGCGCGAAAAAAATGCGTCTGGACAAAAAAAACTCTCCCGGGAAAAAAATGCGCCCCCATGCGAAATATTCGCGCTCGGGCAAAATATTCGTGTCGGGGCGAAATATTCGGGATCCGGCGAAAATTTTGCGCCAGGACGAAAATTTCGCGCCAGGGCAAAAATTCCGCGCCCGGACGAAAACATCGCGCACGGGTAAAAAATTGCGATCGAGCGAAAAAAATGTGCTCGAGCGAAAAAACTGCGCCCGTGCGAAAAAACTGCGCCCGGGGGAAAAACCGCTCCCGGGCGAAAAAACCTCGAGGGAAAAAACTGGTCCCAGGCGAAAAATGCACTATCGTGCAAAAAACAGCGCCTCGGCGAAAAATTCGCGCCCGGCCGAAAAAAATTCGCGTCCGGGCGAAAATTTCACGTCGGGCGAAAAAATTCGCGCTCGGGCGGAAAATTCCGCATCGGGGCGAAAAATTCGGGCCGGGGCGAAAAAGTCGTGCCCGGGCGAAAAATTCGCGTCCGGGCGAAAAATTCGCGCCCGGGCGAAAAAAACGCGCCCGGGCGAAAAATTCCGAGCCCGGGAAAAAAATTCCGCCCACGTGCGAAAAATTCCGCCCGAGGTCGAAAAATGCGCGCCCGGGCGAAAAATGCGTTCCCGGGCGAAAATGCGCTCCCGATTGAAAAATGCGCGCCCGAGCGAAAAATGCGCGCCCGGGCGAAAAATTCGCTCCCGTGCGAAAAAATCGCGCCCGAGCAAAATATTCGTCTATAGAAAGGCTAGTGTTTTTGTAGTGTTGTCGAACCGGATCCAGAGGAGTAGAATATTTTCGTAGCATCAACTGTGTGTCGAGATGAGAAAATACTTTTCAAAAAGTTGAAAAGTAGGAGGCTCGTGACATTTCAAATAGAGAAGAAAATGAAATTTTTGGTGGTAGCTTTTCCCACCGGTAGACATTCCAAACGATTTATTAGTTGCGGTAGCGTTTTATAGAAAACGGAAATGAGCTAGAAAACCCTCCCAAAGAGGCCCTAAGATATATATCTTGTGTGTTTTTATCAACGAACTTACTATCGCTTTCAGATTCGAATTTTGTTGAGTAGATTGAAAGTTACAACCATCTAAAATTCTCCTATATAAATGAATTAATTTTCATCTACACCTAAATCTGCACTTAACATACATTTAAAATTCAAAAATATATTTGCACATAACAATTACAAATTTTTAACACAATATTTCTTCATTTATAGAGAATATCAGATCAATTGAGAGAAAATATTTTATTATCTTTGTATAAGAAGTTAAGTACAAAAGAGATATGTAAAATTATGTTAATTACAAAGGAATTATATTGAAGAGTCATGCCATGAAATTATGAGAACAAGTAATGGAAATAAGAGTAAGACATGAAACTAACATCTCCACTACTAGAAAAGTGAGTATTGGCTACACTTTTTTTGGCCAGGGACTAAAAATCGTGGCTAATACATTGATATTAGCCATGATTGCAAAAATCATGGCTAATAGTTATTTTTTAGCTATGGTTATAAATAGTGTGCCAAATACATATGTATTAGCCATGAAAAATAATTTTCATGGCCAAAAACCGGCGTTTATTTATCCTCCAGTTCTTTCATCGCCATCTCAACCCTAGCTATCACTCCCCACGGTAGCCTCACCTCTCCCGATTCCACGCCGCAGCCATTCCCACTCGCGACTCCACGCCGCAGCCCTCTCGCGGGCTACTCCATGCCACAGCCTCCACGTCTCCTCTCCGATTAACATCTTGCGACCATCGATCTCCACCTTCCACCGGCATCTCGCCACAACCACGACGCAACTGCTTCTCTACAGGGTAAGCCCCAAATCTTTTACAGGCAATACGTCGTCCCCCTCGCCAATGTCCGCGAGACTCCAGTACTGTTCATCCCCTTCCTCTCGCTGTTTCTTTGTTCTGTTAATCTTCATTGTCGATCCATTGCAGATGAGTTATTTATTTTATTTCCCCCATTACTCAGATCCTTCAACGGGCGAGGGTTTTTGAACGACCAGCGCGAGTTTTCTTTGATTCTAGGGTTGCGAGCCTCTTTTCTGCCGCCGATGAGGTAGCTGTTCATCTCCGCTTCGGTTTGTTACCCGACCGAGCTCGTCCGTATCAGAGGGGAGCTATGAATTCTCCAGGATGTCTGCTGGTGGCTCGAGCCCCGCCACAAGTTCGCCTTCTCAAAGGTTTTTTTGCTGGATTTGAATTTAACCAGTGATGTTGACTTCTGTTATGTTATGAATTTTGGTTGTTTGATTAATCTGAATGATTGATGTTGGATTACTGTAATGAAGAATCCCTGCAACTGATCATGGAGTTTCCACTTTTTTTATTCTATTTTACATGGTTCGGTTAAGAGGTTATACTATTAAAGTGCTAATAGAAGTTGTTTGAATTATCCACAAAGATAAAAAGGCTGAAAGGTGATTGAGTAGACGTCTATTTAGCAGTGAAAAGCTTAATGTAATGCATCTGCATTGTCACTCAAATGTTGTTATGGGATAAGTTAGATGCAGTGACGACAATATTTTTTCATTAGGTCTTGACACTAGATTTAAACACAACCACTATTTTCTTTGTGTGCAATGGTGAGAAAATTGGTGATAAAGAAAACAAACTAAACATTAATGTAGCTATTGCACTGTTGTAAATTAGGGTATTATATGGGCCTTCCTAGCTATTTAATGGGGGGAGAGAACCTTTGTTTTCTGCAAGCCATATTTGCCCTCTTCCAAACTCACCATGTTAAGGCTTAACAAATATTTCCAAATACCCGGGTCACGTCTCTTGGTTATGCCATCGCCATTCTTATCCATTTTTTGATGATAGTGATTTGGCGCTTCCTTTGATCTAGGGGGTGGCAGTTCATTTTAAATGCCTAATTCAAGTTCAACTTGAAACTACCTTAACATAAATACACTAAATACAAACATTTCTCATTTATTAGACAATTTTAAAATTTTAACTTCAATCCGACTTATTAAGTTGTTCTCGGCCTGAACTTACACAACATGAAAAGAAGTCTAACTAGTTTCAATCCAAATACGCAATGACTGATCTATGCATGACAATTTGGGAAAATTACTTTAAATTATGGTTATGAATAAGTTCTTTAATATCAAAAAATGCACTCATTAAAAGGATAATTCAAAATTTGTGTGCTCCAAATCAACCCCCACAGGACCACTTTCATGCATGTCTAGCAGCTATTTTGTTGGATCAAATATTAATCCTATACTTGAATAAACAAAGGCATCAGAAGAGCTTGATGATTCTCTTATCTCACTATTGAGGGTCAATGTTTGGCTTAGTTGGTCTTATTATGTCTTGGTAGGTGCAATTAGGTTATTTTTTAAGAAATAAAGATTGATGGTAAAGTGGCCTCCGTCATTATCGCACTACAAAGCAAGCATATTTTTGCTATTCTACTGTAACTTTTGGCTTCAATATATAGATGGCAGGACCTCTTTTAATTCTCAGACATTCAATTTATTAGGTTTTTGAATGTGTAGTCCAAACAAGTTTCCGGATTAACTGACCCACACCTTTTCCAGTTTTGGAACTTTAGCAAGGAGCCCCCATGTGTGAGTTGTGGTATGTAGTTTTATCCTTTATTGTTATGTATCTTGACACCTGAACTTGCAATGGATGTTTACTTTGTTGCTATTAATATTATATGTCGTATGATTTGCAGGGCGTATTCCGCATGTGCTTAAAATTAATTGGGCCTCGCTCGTCTGTGAACATTTTTTGCTTTCCTTAATTAATTTTTGTGAATGTTTGTGCTTCTGTCAAATTTAAATATAAATTAATTGCTGCTGTAATTTTTGAGCGGACCGCTCTTTGCATAAGCATAATAATTTCGTTGCATATAGGATTGCATCTAGAGTATGCACCCCACGCCGTCCCTCCACTGCATCAATTTGGCTACTCAAGATATCTAATCATTGCTGAGTTGTGCCTATGATTTTAATATGCGATCATGATTTGAGCATGATCATCTTCTTTATGCAAAGATGCTTCAAGGGTCTATCTTGATTTCTGTTTTTGTTTATTTCTTTTGCACAGATGACTTATCAGCTGCTATGTGTCATTTTGGAGGAAAAAAGTCCAGAAGAACTTCAGGTCAAAATCAAGTACTTCGATTTCTCTTTACTCTGAATGCATAGCTATATTTCATGCAAATACTTTTTACTTGCAGAAGCATGCTACTGTGAGGCATTCTGTGGTTGAAATACTAGTTGAAATTTCCAATTGTTGTGACTTTTATCTAATGGAGAGAGTCCTTGATGATGAATCCGAGGTGCGACAATGAAGCAGATGCAGAGCTGTCCATTATAATTATTTTGCATTCTTTCATGTATAAAACTCGGTTGACATTTATATGTATCTAAGATTGTATGAAAGGAAAGGTTGCCTATGAAACAGAGATGCAAGAGGCATCAAATAATGTTTGAAGTACTTCTAGAATAACAGTGCTTGCCTTTTACCTTTATTCAAATGAGGAGAATTTATGAGATAATAAAATAATTTGTTCATCTATTTAATTTCCATCTTTTGAATTACTTTTTTTATACATGTGATATTTCTTCTTAATTTTCATGTAAAATAAATCTGCTGTTTGATCTTGATGCTTTCATTTTGGCATATTTCATTCAAGAGTAGACTAATTTCAGGAAAGAGTTCTATCTTCTGAACCTATAGGTATCCTTTTACTTGCAATTGTTGTTTTTTTTTCAAATTTCTTCATTAGTTTATTTAGTTTTCTTCCTTTGCACGTGCATCGTCTATATATTGTAGTCAATGACGGAGAGAGTTCTTTGTGTGCTATTGTGAACAATAGAGCCATACATTCAAAATAGTATTAGCCCTGAAAGATCGTCTATATATTGTATTTTCCCTTACATGAATGAGATGCTGGTATTTTGAATATGTTTTTTTTTAAAAAAACATAAATTAGTATTTGCCACGCCTTGTAACTGTGGCAAATACTTTTTTTTTAAAATGATGAGTTGACTTTTAGCCAGGGTTTCATACCGTGGCTAATAGTTGGCTTATTTGCCACGACATTTTTTATCATGGCTAATACTATTTGCTACGGCCAATTCGTGGCATAAAAGTTTTAGCCACGCCAACTTTAGCCACAGAATTTTCCCGTGGCTAGACCGTGGCTAAAACTTTTTAGCCACGGTTTTGGACTTTTTGCCAGGAAAATTTGTCCTGGCCAAAAGTCTGTTTTCTAGTAGTGAGCTCGGAGAATCAATTTGGATTCATGCCAGGGTGGTCGACCTTGGAAGTTATATATCTCTTGAGGAGACTCATTGCCAACTACCGAGATATGTTGTTTATTGATCTTGAGAAGGCTTATGATAGAGTTCCAAGAGAGTTCTTGTGGAGAATCTTAGAAATGAAAGGTGTAAATGTATCATACATTGACATAATAAAAGAGAAGTATATAAATTAAGTGATAAGGGTGAGGACATTTGGAGGATTAACACAAGAATTTTCTATCATTGTTGGCTTACATCAAGGTTCAGCTTTAAGTCCTTATCTCTTTACCCTTATCTTAGATGAGCTCATCAGACATATCCAACACGTAATTCCATGATATCTATTGTTTGCGGATGATATCATTTTGGTCGATGAGAAACGTGAGGGTGTAAACGTAAAACTTGAATATTGGTGAGACACTTTAAAAAGTAGGTGGTTTTAGGTTGAGCAGGGAAAAGACGGAGTATATGGAGCTTAATTTTAATAGTGCAAGAAGGGTGGATGACTTCATTATTAAGTTGGATGATCAAAATATTTCCCGTAATGAGTGTTTTAAATATGTTGGATTGATTGTTCAGAAAGACGAAGGTATTGGTAAAGATGTGGCACATAGAATCCAAGCGGATTGATTGAAGTGGAGAGGCACGTAAGCTACCATTAAAACTTAAGGGCAAGTTTTACCGTACCGCAATTAGACCAGTAATGCTCTATGGTTCTGAGTGCTGGGTAGTGAATTGTGTACATGAGCAAAAAATGAGAGTTGCAGAGATAAAAATGCTTAGATGGATTTGTGAACACACGACACTGGATAAAATTAGGAATGAATGTATCAGTGATAAAACGGGAGTAGCACCAATTGCAGTTAAGATGCGAGGAGCACGACTAAGATGGTTTGGACATGTACAAAGGAGACCGTTAGAGAAACCTATTAGGCGATGTGAGAGTCTAGTCACTAGGCATGTTAAACGATGGAGAGGTACACCAATAAAGACTTGGAATGAAAATATAAGAAAAGACATGATGTACTTAGACATTAGTGATATTATGACAAAAGATAGGACACAATGACGATAAAGAATCCATATAGCCGACCCCATTATAGTGAGATAAAGGCCCTAGTGTTGTTGTATTTCTTCATTTATAGACTGGTAGAAATATATAAAATATTTAATTCCGTTTTGCGAAAAGAATAAATAGAGAAAGTAACCGGAATTTATAATTTGCTTTAGTAATACCGCCTTTAGAAATTTGTCGCCTTCGAACTTTATGTTTTTTGCTCCTCCCCCTTTTAATTCGCCCAATGCGTTCTCCTCTTTTTCCCTCTTAAACTTCTCCCCGTCGTCTTCTTCTTATCAAATGGGAGGCTCACCGCACCGGGCTCCGCTCATTCCTAATTGCTTCCTCGGAAAAGGTCATGACTTCGTCGGCGATCATCCAAGCAGCACATTTTCCGGCAATCCTTCGAAGTTCCCTGCCTCCGCCGCCGGATATTTCAGGCACTTTCTTCCCCCTATTTCTCCTCCTTCGCCGCTTTTTTTTTCCAATCCTTTTGATCTCCTTCGATGGAACGTTGTTTCTATTATTATTTATATATCCCCAGAGGCTTTCAACTGCTTCCCCAACTATATCCTGCTGTAGCCGGAATTCTTGAAAATCCTACCGGCCGCCGCCGGCCCCCAAGAAATGAATAAACATCTCTCTTGGTTTTTTTCCCCTTCTATTTTCTTCATATTTCACAGGAAAAGGCGGTAATGGACGAAGGAGGAAAAATGCTGGCGTAAGCCTCCCGTCTTCTAACTGGAGAGAAAATGCGAGTTTGAATGCAGGCCCTCAAGGTGCTCTGTTTTGAGATTTTTTTCCTTTTCATAATTCAAGACTGTTTTTTTTGCATTACTATCCCTTCTCTGCCTAATTTTTATCAGATTCTAAATAGTTCAGCTTTCCAATTAATTACAGAATACCGCTCGATATTAATCGACAAGAGATTAGGAGAGGTTCAGTCGCAGAACAAAATCCCGGAGCAGAAGGAAGAAGAAGAAGAAGAAGAATCACACAAGGTAATCAGCAATTCAATTGCTTCAAATCTTTGTAATTGTGGTAAATATCAGCGCAATGAAGGAAGGGTAGGAATATACGAGCTGATCAAAGAGATAAAGACAATGCTGAGATCATTGAACGACGGGGAAATCACCTCATCAGCCTACGACACAGCATGGGTGGCCATGGTGCCAAACCTCAACGGTGACGGCGGACCTCATTTTCCCTCCTGTCTCCGGTGGATTATCGACAACCAGCTGGACGACGGCTCGTGGGGTGACGAGATACTCTTCTCGGCACATGACCGGATAATCAACACCCTCGCCTGCGCCGTGGCTCTTCGCTCCTGGAGCGTCTGCCCTGCACAGTGTGAAAGAGGTTCGAAACAGAGCATTTGTTCTGTCTTTTTAAAAAACAGAGATGAAGTCTCACCGCACTAGTTGCAGGTCTGCTGTTCTTGAGGGAGAACATGTGGAGGATGACCGAGGAGAATCACGAGGAATTGATGCCCATAGGGTTCGAGGTGGCCTTGCCCTCTCTAATCGACATAGCCAAAGGCCTGGGCTTAGATTTTCCTTATAAAGACCCTGCTCTGAAGGATATATATGAGAAGAGGGAGATAAAGATGAAGAGGTGTGAAGATAAATAAAAGCAGTAATCATTGCAAGGTTGCGCAAATTCATACCAACAAGTAGAACTTTTTTTGTGAATGGCTCGCAGGATTCCGAGGGAGGTGATGCATAAAATTCCAACAAGTCTGCTGCACAGCCTTGAAGGAATGCCTGGCCTGGAATGGGAGATGCTGCTCCGGCTGCAGAGTTTGGAAGGATCCTTCCTCTTTTCGCCTTCTTCCACCGCCTACGCTCTCATGGAGACCAGAGATGAAAACTGCCTGCGTTATCTGGAAAAAGTCGTTGATAGATTTCATGGCGGAGGTAATACTATTTTACTATACAAAAAAAGAAAACTGTTTCTGTTTTCGAAATCCTCTGCTAATGATGATTTTGAGAAATGTTTTTGGGTTCCAAGTGCCAAATGTGTACCCAGTGGACATATTCGAGCATCTTTGGGTGGTTGACAGGCTTGAAAGACTTGGCATTTCGCACTATTTTCAGGCGGAGATTGAAGATTTAATGCAATACGTCTTCAAGTTGAGTAATTTCTTTTATTCTTGTCGCTTTACTTATGTTCTTTTAGACTCTTTCGTTTGCTCTGTTTTCATTTAAGATTTTCGTTTTGTTTCAAAACAAAAAAAATCATACGTTTTCGTTTTGAGCCAAAATGAAAACACATGTTCGTTTGAAACATGAGTTTAAGTTTTGTTTTGGGTTAAAACAAAAACTTATGTTCGTTTTAAAATCTGGAAGGAGAAGAATTTAATTGATTGAGAAGAGCATCGAGAAGGAGAATAAGTTCGACACCGGTAATAAAATAGATCCCAACACCTCCCGCTCCAGCTCCCGCTCCCGCAGTCCTTTCCCGCGCGCGCTTTCGTTTCCACCACCGCCACCGCCGACTTGGGCCACGACGCCACCGCTCTCCTCTCCGACGAGCTCCTTATCCGCATCTTCTCGGCCGTTGGCAGCCCGCACCTTGGCACTGTCGGCCTCGTCTCTAAGCGATGACCTCGACACTGTCGGCCTCGTCTCACCACCCGATTTCATGAACTCGCAGAGGTCGACCTCGTTCAGCATCGGGAAGAACATCGGAAGAAGCAGAAGTAAACAATGTTGGGAAGAAGAAGAATTACCGGCTTGTCTATTCTCAAAACCGAGCAAAACTGACCTAGAGAGGTCGGTTTTGGGGATGAGCAAAATTAGAAGGAATGAAAACCGAGCGTTTTCAGTTCAAAATCAAAACCGCGCAAAACATAGCCAAACGAACACCTGTATTTGAACCGCGAAAACTGAACGCGAAAACCGGCTGTGAAAACAGAGCAAACGAACGGGGCCTTAGGCTTTGCTTGGCAAGGTGGTCATGAATATGAGGGTTAAACTGTCATTTGTTAACGCATACCTAAGAAATTTCATCCACTTTTATGTTAAACGGATGAAATTTGTTTGGTGGTCGTTAACGAATGACAATTTAATCTGCAGTACGCCCTCCTTACTTTTATTGTTGTTATTAATCTTAAAAAGATTATACACTCCATCTATTGCGTATTGGACAAGGGATATGTAGATTGGTCGTAACTTGCTCTCATAGATGAAGTTCTTCACCTTGTGAAAGATCAACAACCACGAATAATCACCACTTTTCCTAAATATTGTGCTTGGTTTGTTGAATGAACTCATCAATCCTAGTTAAAATCGATGGACTAGTGATGAGCTAGTTATAATCACTGGTTCAGAGCCTTGCAATGTTCACATCAAACCCACGAACAACCAGAATTGCACAAATAGCACTATATTAAACACACGCATCATGCCACTACACATCCGAATTGCATTAGTTCATACACGAGTGGCCTCCCAAATTGAGTTGTCAAACTATGTGGACAATATCAGTCTTCTGCACATAGGGACTTAAGAGGGATGTATCCAAGCAAACAAGTTGAGAGAGCTTTCAGAATTCTTAATCCACTATTAGTATGATTCATGCTCCCCGTGAACGTGAGCATATCATCATCATCGTCATCACTACTTCTATACCTCCATTATTGTATTGTATTATGAGATAGTAGCTCGCGTATTGCAGATCATGTTGGTGCTCTTTTTGACCCTTTGTCAAATGAGTTTTCGCTTCTTTCCAATACCGACTGCATTCACCCTAGAAATGGGATCTTTCAACGTGACTCGGGGACAGTGATTTAGTGCATCATCTAGCTTCATTGAATCATTTTCATAAGGAAGCGTCATAACTATGTGATTGATTGAAGATGAAAGTGGTGAGAAAGAAGAAGACTTCGTCTTCTTCATACACCTTTGCACCAAGAACACAAATGGATCAAAAGTTCATAGAGCACATGAAAGTGTTCATATAGGATGATATGATATGCTCTTGCATCCTTAGTTCATGTAATTGTTGCTTTAAGAACAACCACTTCATGATCAATTTTACCATGTCAAGCCTGATTAGCTTATCCTAGAGCTCCTTTGCAGTCTCTTCATTTATGAAGTTGAAGAGTACACAGTTGGACACACATAATCTGATGGGATTCTCGGCATGTTTATCTATGTCATTGAATTCTTCATCTTTCATCGCTTCAAACTTTTGGGACTTCTATAACAATACTTATTGGAATTTCTGTTATTCTACTAATCTTTTATTAAACTGTTTTATTCATAAGTGGGGAAAGATCCCTTTTAACTATTTTTTATTGACACATGTTTCACTTCCAAACTCTCACATACATAGTTGTTGAAGCTGGAAAAATTACCTACTCCAAAATATTCCGATCTAGGCAACCTAAGGTTATCGATCCAGAGGTCGGGCTCGACGGCTAACGTGCTAGGACGCAAAAACAGTCAGACATCAAAATGGATCCCAGACGCTGCGGCAGGGAGGTCCCACCACGTCCCCAGATACTTAGAAGAAGCTTCCCCTCCACAACCATCGATCACCGAGCAGAGTACGAGGTAGATTCTAGCTGACAATTAAGGCTCTATTTGGTTCGGCTTTTTGCCGCTCCATTTGGGGCAAACGCCGCCGGAAGACGGGTAAACAAATGAACCTCCGGCGGCGTTTGCTCCGTTTTCACCCGCCCGCCTTGAGAAACACCCCAAAAAGCTCCGTTTGGAGAAGCTACCTCCCCCTTCGATTCGAACACTCAGTTTCCACCCGCCGGATCGATCCGCCACCGCTGAACCAAATGAAGCCTAAGTCAAGACAACGACTAAAATGTATAATCGCTAGCTAGCGACTTTGTCTCTCTGAAGAAAGGATTCAAAAGCTCAGCTCGAAATCTAGGAAATAAGGTGATCAAGATCTTTTGTGAGATTTTGAAGTTCTTCTTCTCGTACCCCTGAGATCCTATTTATAGGTAAATCCAAGACTGGGGGGGGGGGGGGGGTTTCTTATTTATAGCATCATCTCCAGCGACCAGACGACTTCTTGAGCGAGCTCGCCTAGGTTGGGCGAGCAACTCGCCTACTTGCCTACTTGGCGAGTATGCGAGGGGAGCTCACTGTTGAAACCGAAAATTTGGTCTCTCGTAGAGTTCACCCTTGGGGAAGGGGTGATCGCGCACCTACTTCTCTCCTGCAAGCAAAATGACAAAGGAAACAAAGAAGAACTGATGCAAGGGCTCGGCGTGGAGGACCCACCACACACCTGAAAGATCTTAGGGCGCTTCCCCTACTTACCCAAAAGGCCGAACTATGAATACCTCAAAAAGCGCTAAAAGATCAGGGAACAAGTGAACATAAGAAGCCTGCCTTCGGAGGTGCCCATTGGGTCCTATTTATAGATTTCTGAAAACGACCTGCAAATAGCCAACCTTCGTTGTTCCAAACAGCTATGTGCAGGCCAACCAGGTCTGCCAACAACGTAACTCCGCTGTTTTAGGTGGCTATGAGCAGGCCAACGGAGGCAAAATGGTAAAAATACCTCACAGATCAATGGGCGAGCAGCCCTCAACAATTTCTACTCTGCAAGGGTGGCGAGTACGGGCCCTGACTGCTTTGCTCGCGAGTTGCGAGCTCGGCGATCAGCTTGGGAATCGACAAGGCTCAGGGGTCGACGAACACCAGGCTCCGTTCGACGAACGCCGAGCTCGGTTCGTCGAACGCCGAGCCCCGTTCGACGAACACCGAGCTCGGCAAGTGCGGGCCTAGCTGGCCCTACTCTCACGCGTCTAGCTGGACTCGCCCGGGCGAGCTGGAGGCTGCCGAGCTTTGGCCGGTCTGGTTCCTGGCGACCCCACTCGCCGGATACGGGGTTGTACACAATCACCGCTCTTTTTGAGCTTGGCAAAACTCGGAAAGAATCATCCAACCGCAAGTATTCGACGAGTGCGGGGGGAGCCAAAGAGAATCTTCGGGTGCTTGGAAGAAGCTTCCCCTCCACAACCATCGATGACCGAGCAGAGTACGAGGTAGATTCTAGCTGACAATTAAGGCTCTATTTGGTTCGGCTTTTTGCCGCTCCTTTTGGGGCAAACGCCGCTGGAAGGCGGGTAAACAAATGAACCTCCGGCGGAGTTTGCTCCGTTTCCACCCGCTCGCCTTGAGAAACACCCCAAAAAGCTCCGTTTGGAGAAGCTACCTCCCCCTTCGATTCAAACACCCCGTTTCCACCCGCCGGATCGATCCGCCACCGCTGAACCAAATGAAGCTTAAGTCAAGACAACGACTAAAATGTATAATCGCTAGCTAGCGACTTTGTCTCTCTGAAGAAAGGATTCAAAAGCTCAGCTCGAAATCTAGGAAATAAGGTGATCAAGATATTTTGTTAGATTTTGAAGTTCTTCTTCTCGTACCCCTGAGATCCTATTTATAGGTAAATCCAAGACGGGGGTGGGGTGGGGGGGGGGGGGGGGTGGGGGGGTGGGGTGGGGGTTTCTTATTTATAACATCATCTCCAGCGACCAGACGACTTCTTGAGCGAGCTTGCCTAGGTTGGGCGAGCAACTTGCCTACTTGCCTACTTGGCGAGTATGCGAGGGGAGCTCACTGTTGAAACCGAAAATTCAGTCTCTCATAGAGTTCACCCATGGGGAAGGGGTGATCGCGCACCTACTTCTCTCCTGCAAGCAAAATGACAAAGGAAACAAAGAAGAACTGATGCAAGGGCTCGACGTGGAGGACCCACCACACACCCGAAAGATCTTAGGGCGCTTCCCTTACTTACCCAAAAAGCCGAGCTATGACTACCTCAGAAGGCGCTAAAAGATCCGGGAACAAGTGAACATAAGAAGCCTGCCTTCTGAGGTGCCCCTTGGGTCATATTTATAGATTTCTGAAAACGACCTGCAAATAGCCAACCTCCGCTGTTCCAAACAGCTATGTGCATGCCAACCAGGTCTGCCAACAGTGTAACTCCGCTGTTTTAGGAGGCTATGGGCAGGCCAACGGGGGCAAAATGGTAAAAATACCTCACAGATCAATGGGTGAGCAGCCCTCAACAATTTCTACTATGCAAGGGCGGCGAGTACGGGCCCGGACTGCTCTGCTCGCGAGTTGCGAGCTCGGCGATCAGCTTGGGAATCAACAAGGCTCAGGGGTCGACGAACTCCAGTCTCCGTTCGACAAACTCTGAGCTCGGTTCGTCGAACGCCGAGCCCCGTTCGACGAACACCGAGCTCGGCAAGTGCGGGCCTAGCTGGCCCTACTCACACACATCTAGCTGGACTCGCCCGGGCGAGCTGGAGGCTACCGAGCTTTGGCCGGTCTGGTTCCTCGCGACCCCACTCGCCGGATACGGGGTTGTACACAATACCCGCTCTTTTTGAGCTTGACAAAACTCGGAAAGAATCATCCAACCGCAAGTATTCGGCGAGTGCGGGGGGAGCCAAAGAGAATCTTCGGGTGGGGTCCACCTGCGACTATATATATACGCCTGCATACTTGGGTGACTTTTGTCATTCCCCTTGCTCTAACTCTGGCGAGATGCCGATCCCTAAGGAGATCCAAGAGAGGCTCGCCCGACTTCGCGAGGCTTCTTCTGCTCGCATAGCCGGCCTGACCGCGGTTCCACTCGCCACCCTGCAGGGTGGCTCGGTCGAGCCCAATCTCGCCAAAAGGGCGAAGCCGTTTCCCCAGGCGGCCGATCCCATATTTGATGACCTGAAGACAACCCTGGAGCACGGGACCGGCTCCTCCAATCTGCCTGCCATTAAGAAGGGCAAAAACTTCGTTGACCTCTGTGACAAACCCGACAGCCAGCAGAATGGGGCCGAAGACTCCATGCCGCGAGTCCAGAACGCCCTCGGAGACTCGCGGTTTAGAACTCCAGAGAATCGCCCCCGAGACTCATCACCCCCTTTGGTACCCTGGGGCTTGATTCGCAGAGGCCAAACTCGCCAGTTCGCGCCAGAGACACGCTGCCCAGGCTGCGTTAAGAATTTGAGATTGGTCACCCCGCGCACTTTCTTGGAGGTGCCGATCTCGTCAGGTAGGCTGGCCTCTGGTTCTTATCCTGTGGTTTTCCGGGATACTCGCCTTCCCCCCAATATTGATGCTTTTGTCTTCACAGCTCTTCCCATCCAATCCGCGGTCGAAGAATCTTCGGGGACAGCCCGCTATACCCCCTCCCTGAGCTCGCTAGACTCCTTTTTGGGCCCTGAAGTGGAGTACGAGGAGCTGACGAGGAGGGGGATTGGACTCTTCAAGAAGCTCGTGTGCGGCCTGCGCGAGGTCCAGGAGGTCAACGAGGCACTACATCGCGACTACATGCGGCTTGCGGACGAGGTGAGGGGCAACCCGGCCGGCGAGGTGATGTCCCTGTCCCGGCTGTTGGACGAGATTGATGAGGGCCTCTCGGTAGCGCAGAGAAACTCGGGGCGGATTCACGAGCTCCTCCGCTCGCGGCAATCTGGGGGGCGGGGGATGCGAGGCCGGGGTAGATAGAAAACTGTGGAAACCACCCGTCACCACACATCTTCCCAAAACCCCGAGGTGATGGTAAGGGGGGACGAGGGTACATGAACACAAAGGATCGCCTGCTACGAGCGATGTGGGACTAACCCCAACCACAGGACCGCGGGGATATTCCGCCACACAAGGGGGCCCACCGGGGTCAACACCCAGACCTGGAACGCGATGAGGAAAGCCCAAACATGCGGTCCCACACACACGTGTCCTGCTGGCTAATATAATCTCAACACACCCCCGCAGCAGGACAATCTGGCTCTGATACCATGTGGAAACCACCCGTCACCACACATCTTCCCAAAACCCCGAGGTGATGGTAAGGGGGGACGAGGGTACATGAACACAAAGGATCGCCTGCTACGAGCGATGTGGGACTAACCCCAACCACAGGACCGCGAGGATATTCCGCCACACAAGGGGGCCCACCGGGGTCAACACCCAGACCTGGAACGCGATGGGGAAAGCCCAAACATGCGGTCCCACACACACGTGTCCTGCTGGCTAATATAATTTCAACAAAAACAGCTCCATTGCCGAGCCGACCGGTACTCGCCTCCTGACCCCCTTCTGCCTGCGCGCCTTGTTTTCTTTTTTCTTATGTATTTGATTTCTTCAACCTTTCGTACTCTGGCCTATAATAACTTCGAACATTTTTAGACTAGTGCCTGACATTCGAATAATACTATATATTCCTTTATATTCAGCTCGACGTGTGATGGGACACATTAAGGAAGTTGGCGAGCTGGGGCTGGCGAGTTGGGATAGGCGAGCTGGGCTGATTGGACAGCTCGGCCTCAGGCTTCTTTTTCTATAAATAGCCCCCCACCAACCCCGTACCACCGCTTTTACTGCTTACTTTCTCTCTCTTGCTGCGCTCTTTCTTTTCGTACTCGCGCTATAAACCTTCCGCGAGCATGGGCAAGAATAACCCCGATGCCGACGACCGCTCCAAATGTGCTCAATACTTCGCCGATTACTGTTTCTTTGAGGGGAATACGAGCGAGGCGGAGCTCGCCGAATTCAACAGCGACTATGTTCCCCCTGGCTTCGAGGTGCGCCGGCCGAGGGAAGGGGAGGCGGTCAACACCTTCTACTCTAACGAGCTCGCCTTCCCCATCTCTCATTTAGAGGTGGGGTTACGCCTACCCCTCTGGCCGGAAGTACGCCAGATTTTGAAGTACTATGGCGCGGTGCCCGCGCAGCTCAACTCGAACGCCATCGCCATGATGTTGGCGTTCGCGTGCTTCCTCCACCGGGAGCGGATAGAGTTCAATCTGCCCATCTTCAGGAAACTCTTCTCCTACAAGGCGACTCCGGATGGCGTCGCCTACTTCGGGGGCTCGCTCATCAAAGTTCTCGAGATCGCAAACAAGCACCATAACTGGATGACCAAGATCGCCTTCATCAAGGACGATCTCGACAACATCCCTTACTCCCCTCAGCAAAAGGGCGAGGACGTCTACCGCCCCCTACCGTGTCCGGCAACGATGCCGAGCTCCACAAATTCGTCCTCCACAAAGATTTTGAGGTCGCCTTCCTGCAAAGGGGCCTCGACTCGCTCCGCCCCGTCCCACCAGACGAAGGTATTCTTCTCCTTTCCATTACTCAGCTCGCCGGATTTTGATAGCATCTTTCTAAGTCTTTTCATGTAGGGGAGCAACTGATTCCCGCGAACCCGCCGTTCGTGGACTTGGGGTTGCATCCAGACCGCCTTGCTCGCGAGAGGGCGGCAGCTGCGGCTTGCTGAGACGAGGCGGCTTCCTCCAAACCCTCGTCCAGCAAGAAGCGACCGGAGCCTGCAGGGTCGAGCTCGCCCCGTCGCCAACAACCGCCAAAGAAAATGAGGAAAGCAGTGGTGGTCCATCGGGCGAGACATCAACAAAGCCCCAAATACATGAGCTCGCCCGAGGTCATCCCAAACGCGTCGTCGGAGAGCCCGCTGAAGGAGATCACGAACAAGGGGCAGGGGGTGGCGAGACCTCTGCTCCCCCTACTGTGAAGAAGGCGGCCCGCGAGCTCGCCGCACCGAAGGACCACCCCCTCTTCGGCTTTGGGGGGAGGTGGAAGGACTCGGCTGACAAACCCATGGTCCACTGGGACGAGCTGGCCTACCGAGTCTCCATCTCCACCCTCCACCCCTCTTGGGCTGACCGCAAGCTCTCCACCGGTCACGCCTACGCGCTGGGATTCAGCCTCTATGACCGCGAGGACGCCGAGGCTTTCATGGGCATGACCCTGCGACAGCTCGGCCATGAAGGCATGCAGGCCCACATGCGGGCCATGGAGCTTCATCACATGATGATCCGTCGGAGCATCAACCTCAGCAACCACCTCTAGAAAGCCGAGCAGGCACGCGTCGTCGCCAAGGACAGGGCCGTCGACCTGGCTAGGCAACTCGGCATCGCTGAGAACCTACTCGCCCAAGCCGCCGGCGGGCTGGTAAGTATCATGCTGCTTCCTCCCCTTTTACTTAGAATTTTCTGCGCTGTTGCTAATGTGCTTTTTTCTTCAGGATGCCAAGGCTGCAGGGGAGTTGCGGGCTCATGTCGCCAGGCTGGAGGAGGATAACGAGCAGTTGTGCGGCCACCTCGCTGGGATGGAGGGGGAGAATGCGGCGCTGAAGGTGGAGAACACATGCCTCCATCGCGAGGTCCGTCGCCAAGCGGAGATCTTCTTCCCCTCGGGCGACCTCGAGCCCACCTTCGTGTACAAGAGCCCGAGGATCTTCGGCGAGGCCGACGTCGCTGAGAGGTTGCGGGTCAACTCCATTAAGGCCGCCGAATGCACCCGGCAGATGATGAAGGACTCGGGCGTGCTGGTGGAGGGATGCGAGGAGATCACAGACCGGGACCTCATGCCGAGTCTGTTCCCGACGACGCCACCTAGCGAGAAGGAGGACAACCTCGACCTGATCTTCGGGAAGGGCTTCCGGGATGATCTGTCCGCGGGAGGGGGAGACGACCGCCAGTCCGGCGGGGGGGGGGGGGGGGGAGTTGATTTTTCCTTTTTTTGTAATCTCGTCGAGGCGAGCTCCCCTTGTAACTATCATTATGTAATTGAAGATAATTTTGATATGATCTTTGTCTATTTTTCCATCTTTTTTCTGGGCTTTCTTGCTGTGACATGCTTGCTCGCGAGCTATATTCCTCGGGCAACTTCGCGAAGATAGATCTTGCCATTATGATGGTCGTTAGGACTCGCTCCTAAGAGTAGACCCCAAGAGCTCGCCAACCCCAGACTTTTCGGGGATAGATTACTCGCCGTACCGGGCGCACCACCCCCCAGCTCGCTCGCGAGCTGCCTACCCTTCCACCAACATAAAACTAAAATCAAAATAAAATTTTCACAAGTGCCACTGAATGGGGGGTTAAGTGTCCGGCCGGAGCCCGCCTCCCTCAGCCAGAGCCAAGGGCTCGACTCGCCACCATTCTGCCGAGCTGAGCTTGTGAGTCCCGACTCGCCTTTGAGGAGTCTTTAATTCCTGTTTTTAGAAAAAATGCCAATAAAACTTCCCTGAGTGACATCCAGCCCTGTCAGCTAAGTGAGAGCATGGTAGCGAGATCTGCTCGGGATCTAGGTAGACACCATCGAGTGACATCCAGCCCTGCCAGCTATGTGAGAGCCTGACAGCGGGATCTGCTCGGGGTCCGGGTAGACACCATCGAGTGACATCCAGCCCTGCCAGCTAAGTGAGAGCCTGACAGCGGGATCTGCTCGAGGTCCGGGTAGACACCATCGAGTGATATCTAGCCCTGCCAGCTAAGTGAGAGCCTGACAGTGAGATCTGCTCGGGGTCCGGGTAGACACCGTCGAGTGACATCCAGCCCTGCCAACTAAGTGAGAGCCTGACAACGGGATTTGCTCAGGGTCCGGGTAGACACTGTCGAGTGACATCCAGCCCTGCCAGCTAAGTGAGAGCCTGACAACGGGATCTGCTCGGGGTCCGGGTAGACACCATTAGTGACATCCAGCCCTGCCAGCTAAGTGAGAGCTTGGAAGCAGGATCTGCTCAGGGTCCGGGTAGACACCGTCGAGTGACATCCAGCCCTGCCAGCTAAGTGAGAGCCTGACAGCGGGATCTGCTCGGGGTTCGGGTAGACACCGTCGAGTGACATCCAACCCTGCCAGCTAAGTGAGAGCCTGACAGCGGGATCTGCTCGGGGTCCGGGTAGACACCGTCGAGTGACATCCAGTCCTGCCAGCTAAGTGAGAGCCTGACAGCGGGATTTGCTCGGGGTCCGGGTAGACACCATCGAGTGACATTCAGCCATGCCAGCTAAGTGAGAGCCTGACAGCAGGATCTGCTCGGGGTCTATCAAATGAACACTTCACTCTCTCGCACGAGTTATTGCAGTAGGATTAACACTTCAAGAAGTTTTATTAAGAACAAAACATCACTTACATATCTCAAGGATAAAAGCGTTTCAAGTCTTCACCGCTCTAGGTGAGACTTAGGGTCTCTCCCTTCACATTTCAGAGACGATACCCTCCTGATCCCAATGTTTCTTTTACAATGAACGGACCTTCCCAGTTGAGGTTGAGCTTCCCTACGGTTGCCGATCTTCCTGCTGCATCTACCTTTTTCAGGATCAAGTCCCCCTTCGCAAATTATTTGACTCTGACGTGCTTGTCAAAGTACTTATCCATTCTCCTCTTCACTTCTTCTTATCGGACGATAGAGAGGTCACGCAGCTCCTCCGCCATATCAAGGGGGAGTCGCAACTCCTCCTCGTTCTCGGCCTGCCATTCTTCCCTGCCTTCCTCTGCCGTGACAACCCGAGGCATTTGAACTTCAAATTCTACTGTGAGTACTGCCTCACACCCGTGGGAGAGCTTGAAAGGGGTCTCCCATGTGGCCGTGTTGGGGGTGGTCCTCAGGGCCCAGAAGACCGAGGGAAGCTGCTCCACACAGCTCCCTTTCAGATTCTCTACCTTTTTCTTCAAGAGGTTCACAATAATCTTATTCGCGGCCTCCACCTGCCCGTTGCTCCTGGGGTGGTGGACCGAGGCAAACCTGAGGTCAATCCCGAGCTGCTCGCAAAAGCTAATGAATTCTTCGCTGGCGAACTGAGGCCCATTGTCCGTGACGATGGCCTGAGGCAACTCGTGCCGGCAGATGATCTCCCCCCAAATAAAGTTCCTGATGACATGGGAAGTCACCTTGGCTAGCACCTTTACCTCCAACCACTTAGAGAAATAGTCAATCATTACTAGCAGGAACCTTCTCTGCCCGCTGTCCTGGGGGAACGGCCCAACGAAGTCCATTCCCCAAATTGCAAAGGGCCAAGGGGCTGTGATACTCTTGAGTCGCTGAGCCGGCTATAGTTGGAGGGAGGCAAACAACTGACATTTGTGAGATCTCCTCGCGAATTCTGCAGCATCGCGGCCCAGGGTTGGCCAGAAGTATCCCTGCCTGACAATCCTCCCTTCCAGGGTCCGACTCCCGGAATGACTCCCACACTCCCCGGATTGAGTTTCTTCCAAGATCCTTTGTACTTCCCTCTCGACCACGCAATGGGCCAGCATCCCTGAGAGAGTCTTCCTATACAATTGTCCGTCCCGTAGGAGATAGTATATTGATTTGTACCTGAGCTTCTTCTTGCCCACCCCCTCCGGATACTCTCCCGTGGAGAGGAAAGTCGCAATCAAGTCCATCCATGAGGAGTGCTGATCCACTTCCATCAGTTCTCCCTCCTCAATGGAAGGGCGAAACAGATCCGTGATGGTACCCCCCACCCGGGGGCCGTGTTTTGCCAGCTGATCGACTTGCTCGTTCTCCTCCCGGGGGACGTGTCAGATGGAGAAGGTTTGGAACGTGTCGATGACCCCCTTCACTTTGGCTAAGTATAGTTGTAGGGTAGGCTCTCTCGCCTCAAACTCCCCATTGATCTGGGAAGCTACCACCATGGAGTCAGTAAGGACCTCCACGTCGAGCACCCCCAACTCCATGGCCAGGCGCAACCCCGCTATTACGACCTCGTACTCGGCCTGGTTGTTGGTGATGGGGAAATGCACCACTACCGTTTTTTCGATTCTAGTTCCCTGGGGGCTCTCCAAGATCACCCTTACCCCCAGGGAATGCCTCCCTGAAGCGCCATCTACCTTCACCTTCCATGGAGTCGGACGGGTGAGCTCTTCCTCCACCACCTCGATCATGTAATCGGCCAAAAAGTCGGCCATTGCTTGGGCCTTGATCGATAAGCGGGGGACGAAGGAGATGTCAAACTAGCTCAACTCTACCGACCACTTGGCCAACCTGCCCGAATGCTCCACCCCCTCAAAGATGTTGCGGAGGGGATGATCAGTCACTACTCGGATGGAGTGTGCTTGGAAGTAAGGTCGGAGCCTTCGGACTGAGATGATCAGGGCGAAGGACAGTATTTCCAAAATCGGATATCGGAGCTCGGCCTTACTCAGAATCCGACTCACATAGTATATGGGGAGCTGTCTCTTCCCCTCTTCACGTACCAGGACAGAGCTCAAGGCCTCCGCTCCGACCCTGAGATACAAAAATAGGTCCTCCCCCTCTTTCGGCCCTTGGAGCAACGGAGCCTGCGTCAACTGCATCTTAAGAGCTTGGAATGCCTCCTCGCACTCCTTGGTCCACTCAAATTTTTGACCTCCCCTCAGTATTTTGAAGAAGGGGGAGCACTTCTCCCCGACCCGGGAGAGGAACCGGCTCAATCCCGCCAACTTCCCTGTCAAGCGCTACACTTCTTTAGTATTCCGCGGTGACCCCAGCTCCATGACAGCCTTGACATTATCAGGATTTGGCTCGACCCCTGCGGGGGTGAGGAGATGCCCCAAGAATTTTCCCCTGCTGACCCCGAAGATGCACTTCAGGGGGTTCAGCCGCATCTTATACTTGCGCAGGGTGACGAAGGTTTCTTCCAAGTCCTTAAGGTGAGAGTCCACGTCCTGACTCTTGATCAAGAGGTCATCCACGTACACCTCCAGATTCCTCCCCTTTTGTTCCCGGAAGACCTTGTCCATTGTCTTTTGGTATGTTGTTTCTGCATTCTTCAGCCCAAAGAGCATCATTTTGTAGCAGTAACACACATCCCCCGTGATGAATGAGACGTCCTTGACGTCCGGGGGGTGCATCCTGATCTGGTGGTAACCTGAAAACGCATCTAAGAAACTCATTACAGAAAAACTGACGGCTGAGTCAACTAGCGCGTCAATCCGAGGCAAGGGATAACAGTCCTTAGGACATGATTTATTAAGCAAAGAAAAGTCAACACACATACGCCACCGACCGTCTCATTTTTTAACCATAACAACATTGGAGACCCGGCCGAGGTATTGTATTTCAGATACAAAGCCGGCCCTGAGAAGTTTAGCCACCTCCTCTCTGATGGGCTCAGCCAACTTGTCCGCAGTGGACATCTTCTTCTGCTGGACGGGGCGTGCTCCCTGGTCCAGGTTGAGGCGGTGGCAAGCCACGTCCGCGTCAACCCCCGACATCTCTGCTGCGCTCCATGCAAAGATGTTCACATTCTTTTGGATGCATGCCAGCATCCTGCCCTGAGCCTCCGGGGTCAGTCCCCCCGCTGACGCGAACCTTCTCCACCCTGCTGATACGCCCAAAATGGTCTACGTATTTAAACGCAAGTGCACGTGCCGTGTCAAGTAATAAAAAGTGAGTAAGAATCATTTCCATAGGGAGGTGATTGGTTCAGTGATTGCAAATACCAGTTAGGTCTTTTCCTTAAATCCAAGTAGAATGAGATTGGTGATTTTCTTGAATTACTAAAATTAAGAATGCAGACT
The DNA here is from genome assembly GCA_039583875.1 of Platanthera guangdongensis. Lineage (NCBI taxonomy): Eukaryota > Viridiplantae > Streptophyta > Magnoliopsida > Asparagales > Orchidaceae > Platanthera > Platanthera guangdongensis. The sequence goes on from CM077158.1 coordinate 9,612,954, forward strand.
TCTAAATGAAATTACTACGAATCTTAGGAAAAATACTTTTCTTATCAAATGAGAGAAATAATCTCATATCATGATTTCCTAGGTTTAGTATGATAAATAAGTTAATGTGTCGTTGTGAAAATACGTGGTGAGCGTGCCTTGTAACGATCTTAAAATAGAGAACTGTATCTCTCGATATCGGCAATCCCTAGTTCTATATTTCCCCTTGGGTGAAATAAGAACCGCTCAAAAAACAAAGACCTAAGTTACTAACACCAAGAGGAAGTCTCCTTCTCTCTTCAAATGCTATATCAAAATTATGATATACTACCGCAACTCCTCTCTCGATTTATGAAGCGTAGCATAAAAGTGAAACATTGGCCAAACATTTCAGAAATAAAGATCGTAAAATTGATAAAGAACATTCACCAAGTATTCTCAACAAAATAAACTAGAAAATATCCATCAAACACAACCTAGTACTCTTATAATACAAAATTAAGGAAGAATTAGTTCATGGAGTTGGAGAAATCACACAAAATGTTGAAGTAGATCTTACAAAACATGGCGGTTCACGCTTAATCGCTGCAGGAATCTCTTTTTAGAGTTACTTCTTTGATCAACACGAAGATCTCCTTCTTATTCCTCTCGCCGTCGCTCTCTAATGGAGGTTTCTTCCCAAGCCAACCCTAGATGGTGCTCCCCTTCTTAGATCCAAAAATAAATCAATCCCCCTTTCATTTGGTCAGTTTTTGGCATTAAAACGTCCACCCTTGCTGAAGAGATGCATCCTTCCATAATTAAAAGCGGCGACAATTCAAATTTAAAATTTTTAATTTCGGACAGACGAAAGTTGCAGTTTCAGAATTGGATGTTGCAACAACTGGCCCAGGCCGAAAATAAGAATTCTGCATTACTCTTCCAAGTTGATTGCCTCGACAAATCTTGCATAGAAATAATGAAATAAGACCAACTTAGTACCATAAACATTAAAACAATAATTAATCATATTTTGTTGTCATTTAGGCTCCTTTTTACTAATTATGAAGTAGAAATATTAGGCAAAGATAATTTTATTTGAGAAGTTATCACACCTCTACACTTAAATTCTTGCTAGTCCCTAGCAAAGACAAGTTCACAACAATAATCTGGGTAAAGGACAATACGCAGTGCATGATTCAATGGTACTTTAAATTTTTGTTTGTCTTGAAAAACCAAATAATCGGGGCACACTCAAAAGGTTTGCTTTACTAAAATAATAGGTTTAACAATCAATAGAAATCCAACCATTCACAAATCCTTTAGTTAGATGGTGGATTAGAGCTCAAATAAACATCATAGTGTGATGTGTGGTAACAAATAATGTACTCTAATGCAATACTTTCTTTTGAACCCCCGCATCTACAGGTAGTGATAAACATATGCTAAGCAATTAATTTCACCTCCATATGAGTTAGTAGTTCCGATGAAATTAGGATATGTTCAAGCTTGGCTCGATGTTTAGGAATACGTTGATAATGGAATGGAGCTCCCTTGTTAATAATCTTCAAGAATCGCCATATTGTGGTGTTTGTCACATTTTTCTAAGACTGTCCATAGTAGGGATCTTTCCAATTATAAGTGCACATATCTAGACCACATGTCACTATGATATTTCTTCTTTTCCATTTTTTATATCATCACAGTTGAGATCATTGCAAGTATGCATTCACATACTCGGGCCACATATTACTATGACTTTTCTTTTGTTTACCCTTTTTTTATCATAGTTGGGATCATTCTAAGTATGTGTACATATATTCAGGCCGCATATCACTATGAAATTTTTATTTTGTTTGCAACACTCACAATAGGCTACTTCTTAAGACACAATTAGTGGGGATATATGGAATTTAGTCATGGAATGATGTGTATCAAATGGTTCAAGCTCAACTAATGGCGTGAATGATCAAAAAGGACGAACTAACTATCCTCATGTTTTGGTGTACATCATTTACTTCGCTCTTATTCACCACTCCCCATTGGATTTAGAGGACAATGTAGGAAAGCATGCAATGGAAGTACATAAAAATTTTAAATGAGCTCAGTCAAACCAACATCCTTCTAGCTTCAAATTCATTAGTTGGGTTCTTAAGATTGACATGCCCTACCGATCATTGAATAAATTTCGAGTAACTCATAGATTAATCATAAGTTAGTATCATTGAATTAAAGTAGTCCTTACCCAGTGTGTAAGGGCTACACCCCTCCACACTTAGAGCGTTGCTAGACCTTAACAACTCTATTTCAACAGGACTAGTTATGCAATGGAACGACGATCGAATAAGCATATGAAAAGCAGCAAGAAGGCAATTAAAAATGAATAACTCCCCTGAAAAATTGAAGTCGCGAGAGGATTGATCCACATTTTTGCAAGAAAACTAATGCTGTCGAAGACGTGCTTCTCAATTTGCGTAAAGAGTTTCATTGTTGAACACAATCGCATTACCTGCACTTGTAATTTCATAAGACACAACAGAATAAAAGTGCTACGAGGATTATATCAAGATAATTATTCATCGAATAATAGAAGCAAGCATACTGAAGACGTAGATCAGTAGAAACATTCATAAGACATACTTGTAATAGTATAATATAGGACAAAACAATCCAACCAATAATATATTCAGGCCTCAGAGTGTATCCGTAATGAACAAAAGCACGTCCATAATAACATATCAGCGTATCTACGTCAAAACCATGCTTCTACACAACAACAAAAGCAACTCAAAAATCATATAGGAGTGTCTATGCCAAAACAATGCTTCCATAGACCAACAAAAAGTTTCACCGCACATGAGGGCAAGTAAAATATAAGTTGTCCAAAACATAAATTATAAGCCATAAACCATAAGCCAAACCAAAATAAATCAGGGATGCCTATTCGGCGTCTCCCTCCGCATCGTCGGCACCATCTGCATCACCGTCTTCCTCATCTTCAGCATCTTCACCTTCCTCATCAGCAGCTTCACCTTCCTCATCAGTCTCATCGTCATCCTCATCCCCTCTTGTTCTACGAATGCGAGGATCCACAAGAATGAAGTCGGAGTTAAGCAAATAGCCTTCTTTATCGAACTGCTTCCTCATTGTCAACTTAGATGGTGGAGTAGGGAGCTTGGCTTTCTCTAATAACTTGTAAAGGATTGCTCTTTGATCATCTAATTCTTCTTGCACATGTAGATGGTGGCACCTCAAGTAAGCCTTCATATATTGCATCTCCTCCATCAAAGCATCGGGGTCACCGCCTCCATCTTCTTGCATAATTTCGATGTCCATAAGTGTTTCTTTTCGTGTCTTAGAAGGCTGCACTGTGGGTAGAACATCAGCAACCTTAATGCACACCTCAATCACTATTTTTGTTATGTGACCCTTCAACTTATTTATCACATCATCTTCCTCTTTCGGCACCCCAGCCGCACAACACAGATCCGTGATAAGGACAAAAAACCATAGTTGTTTAGGGTTCTTCTCCCGTATCTTCTCCTTCAGCCTATACGCGATGACATTCCCCACATTAAACCTTATGCCTTTGAGTATACAATATATGATAGCAACTTTGTGGATAGGCACGTTGTTGAGATGCTTTGTTGGAAGTATGGTGGCGTTGATGAACAAGAGCCAAACCTTGGCTTGTCTAGTTAAGCAAGTTGCTTTCATGCACTTGGATGCCACGTTGGTCCATACCAGTCCTGACGGGATGCAAACTACTTTTGCCATTTGTTGGGGGTGACCGTGGATAAGACCGTAGTGTATTCTTCGAGAACGCCGTCTCCCAATTCAAACAACTCAGAAATTCTTTGAGCCGAAAAAGTTACCTCTGTCCCTCGCATAATGGCCGTCTCCCCCTCTGTTGTCATCGCGTTTGCGTAGAACTCTTTGACGAGGGAGAGGGCCGCTTCTGTTCTTGGGTGACAGAAGTACTCCCAGTGTAGGGTGCAGATCTGGTTTGCGTAAGCTAGATTCCACGCTCGTTTATCCATTTTAAATCCCCTTTCCATGAGGAATGGGGTGGTTCGTAACTCTCTAAACCTTAACTCGGCCTCCTCAGTGTGAAATGGTATAACTTTCCTCTCAATCATTTTAACCCTCCTCTGTTTCTTCCTCTTCATCCCTTTACCTAGATTATGAGGTCTATTAAACTTGGATGCAAAAGAGGAAGCATTTGTAGTGGAAATGGGAGGCGTTAAAATTACCTGAAGGACCCATGACAACCTTCTCCGGGACAACCGTCGTCTTCCGCCGCCACTCTCTCATGGCATTCGCACACACTTGTGCCTCTCTTTGGCTCGATGTACAACCCCGTATTCGCGAAGAGTGGACTCTAAATGAGGCGTGCTTAGTTTTTAAGCTTTTTGAGTATTTTAAACTCTCGGTGGCCAATTTTGGCTCTAGCTTGGAAATATACTAGTAGGGGGAGGAGAAATCGGCCTCCGCCCGCGGCCCTTTAGTTGGAGTGTGAGAGCGGCATGTTGGTAGGCACCCGCCCGAGCCAATTGGGTGTGGAGGCGGGATCAGCAGGCCCTCCCCCTCCCCCTTTTTCCCTCAGGCCGGCGAGACCAGCCCCGAGCCCGGCGGGTAGGCCGGGCGAGACCGGCCGTCAGGCCGGGTCTCGCCCCGCCCCGCGGGCAGCCAGGCGAGACCGGCCCCCAGGCCGGGTCTCGCCGAGCCTGGCGGGTAGGCCGGGAGAGACCGGCCCTCGGGCCGGGTCTCGCCCCGCCCCGCGGGCCGCCAGGCGAGACCGGCCCCCAGGCCGGGTGATACGCCCGAAATAGATGTATATAATAACGCAAGTGCACGTGCCGGATCAAGTAATATAAAGTGAGAAGTGATCGTTCCCTCGAGGAGGTGATTGAACTAGTGATCACAATTACTAGCTCTTCCCGTTCTCTAAATTCAAGACAATAATTAAGGTGAATTTCTAGATTTAATTAAATAAGTACTCTTTAGACAAGAACTAAAATGCGCGGACAAGAAAATATTGTTATCCAAGTTTTAGGGAAGCAATCTTGCATGTTGGTTTCCCTTACCTATTGCGATGATTTTTTTATAGAAAAAGCTTTCATGAGTTGTTTGACTTCTATCTTGCAGGGATGCAAAAGCGGATCTCTTTATCCCTCGATTTCCGAGATCCGGTCACCCAAATTCCCCCAGTTATCTCTAACTTGGGTGGAAAGAAAGTAACGAAAAGCGCACAAATCCACAATGCTAACTCAAGAGGAAATCTCTTTCTCTCCCGAAGTTATATTAGAAATTAGGTTACACTTACACCGCTCCTCTCTCGAATCTCGCAGTGCAGTAAAAAGATGGAATTTTGACTAAAGAAATACGTGACTCCTCTCTCGAATCTCGCCACGCAATATAAAGGATTCAACCCTAGACTAGCATAACTCCTCTCTCGAATCTCGCCATGCTAACTAGAAGATGAATACTTGCTCAAAACATCAACAAATAGAGAACACAATTCCAATAAAGATAGAAAATCAAACAATCATTAAGTCAAAAACTTGAATCAAGTCATCACAATAAGTAAGGTACTCACAACACACAAGATTTAAGAAATTAGTTCATGGCGGAGATATGAAACCAAATTAGATGGATCTTACTAGACATGCTTCGGAAAATTCAAAAGATTCAGGAAATAATTCACTTGGAAGTGCAAAATCCGTTGCTCTTGACGATCCGGAGTAGCCTTCTTCTTCTTCTTGCCTAGGGTTTGTCTCCCAAGATGGATCTTCTCCTCCAAAAGTTCCCTCCTCTTCTTTCTATTTTTTCGTCCAGCACTCTTCTTTCTTTCCTTGCTTTTGTCCTTTAAAAACGCCTCTAGATATGCCAAGGGATGCCTCCTTCCAAATTTGAAAAGGTGGCAAAATTCGAATTTCAAAATCTGAAAACCGCCCAGATGACGTTGCAACCTTCATTTTTTTGGGGTGTTGCAACACCTGCACTGTGCCTACGTGCATTGCCAACCAGCACGCGAGTCGTTGCAACTATTTATTTTTTCGTGCGTTGCAACCTTTTTCCAGATTTTATATTTTGGCAGATTTCCGTCCATGAGCTTATTCCTCTTGCACCACTAGTAAACATACAATGAAAAGAGACCAAATTAGCCTTGAATTAGATAATCAAATAATTACTTTCATTTCTATAGCTTTTTGTGTTAATTTGTGTCGGATATGCCGAGTAATATGTCAGAAAACGTGGCTAGATAACTTCTTTTGAGAAGTTATCACACCCCCACACTTGAACCTTTGCTAGTCCCGAGCAAAGAGAAATAATTATTTCAAATGGGTGTTCGATAATTATCACTCACCAAATCAGAACAATCCTATCTTGACCAACATTAGTCCAAGATATTCAAGAAGTTCGCTTTACTCAACTGATAAGCTTGATTATTATTAAAAGTTCAAACATCACAAATCCATTAGCTTGATAAAAGATAAAGCATACTAAAGAATTTTGTGTAGTGTGTGCGCCTTCTTCCAGATTATTTACTCCCCCGTACTTTTTTTTATTGAAAATCCTCAATAATTCAAAAGGGTAAGACTAAGCTAAGTCATTATGCTAGCCTTGACAAGAATTAGCAGCATACGAGAGCATATGTTTAGCTTTGGCTTGGTTGGCAATTCATGAATAGGCTTAAATAGTGGCATGGTAATTCCCTAGTTAATAATCTCAATCTTTCACCATATTACGAGGTTCAATCCTTAAGCCTTGAATATATAAACATATTGTGCCTATAGTTGAGATCATTCCAAGTATGTAATTGCCTACCCAGGCCACATATCACTATGACAAAAGTTTTGATTATTTCCTTTCTCTTTTTTTATATATAGTCACAGTTGGGATCATTCTAGATAGGCGTGTACATACTTAGGCCGCATATCACTATGGCAATTCACAATTTTTCTCTTTTTTTTATATAAATGCTGAATTGGAACACCCAATAAATGACTAGTGGATTAAGATAAAACTAGGGAAATATAGAGAATTTGGTCATTCAGTAGTGGGTAGCAAAATGATACAGAACCAATCAAAGAATCTCATGAAAGTTCAAAATGGTATAGCTACTAAAACATTATCTTGACTCACATTATTACTTAGTTCTTGCTCACCCAATTTCCTAATTTTAGAAATCAACATCAAAAGTTTTCAGAGAAGTAAACAAAAAATGGAGAAGGATGTGCATGAATCAAATGCCTTAGAGTGCTTTATCAAAAAAAATCTTGCTAATTTCAAATTCAAAATCTGAACTCCTAAGATTCCCTAGCCGTACCAATTAATTATCATTGAACTTCAAGAATAACTTATCACTAAGTACAGGTCAATATACGAAATCTTGCAATTACGAGTGATCAAATCAAATTATCTTCCACCACAATTGCAGGGGCGATATTAGGCAACACCCCCACACTTAAGGGCTTGCTAGGCCCTAGCAAGGTTAATGTGTTATATAAGAAATAATATTCTATCTATACTACTCAGCCTTTGCATGAATTAAATAAAAATGAAATTGAAACAGTAAAACTCCCCTGATAAGGAAATGATTTCCTCAAAGTCTCTTGAGTTTCTTCAATGTGCTCCCCATGTGCTCCGATGATCTACATTTCTCCGTACCATATTGACCAGCCCAACTTTTATCTTGGCTATGACAGAAGAGAACAAAACATGGAGGCAATCTAATAAAGTTCGTAACTGCATGGATTAGCAACAACAATGAACCAGAATAACTTAATCGCCTTCATATTCTTATCATAACTGTTAATTATAGCAGTAGCCTAAAACTTGATATATCAATTTGAACATAAGAGCAGAGTATAATAAGGTAAATTAAATTTAGAATTTCCAAAAGATCTAGCACTTAATGAGTCCAAATAATTACTCAAGATCATATCATATCATGTGAGTAGTGCAGAGTAATCATTCACCATGCAGTTAAACAAAATAGTGCAAAATAAGGTCATCCAGAGCGTAAAAGAAACAAAAGAGTATCCATCAACCATTAACACAGTCATCCAAAAACAAATAAAGCCAAAATGATCTAATCTGACCCCCTTTCATCGTCTACTCCGGGTTCATTCATTTCTTGATCCTCCTCGCCTTCTGGCTCCACCTCTTCTTCCTGATTCCTTTCTTCTTCATCGAATTCAGTTGGGTCGAGAGTCCTTCCATCAGCTGCTAGCAGCTCTCCCTTGTTGTTGAACTGCCACTGATATCGAAACGGCTCTACATCCTCCTGCAACTTTGCTTTCTTCAAGAGACTATCAATCTTCCTCTCCATAATATCTAGTCGGGAACTGAAGTAGCAGTGCTGGCATCTCAAGTATACTTTTATGTACTCAATACTATCCATGGCTTCATGTAATGTGACCCCTTCCCCGGATGGCACTGCTACATTCTCCCGCTTTCCGACCCATGACGTTGAAGGTCTACTTCCTATTCTTTTGTGAGGTGTCTTAGAACCGCTGTCCATCTCAGTCTCAACTTTGATATTCACCTCCACCACCTGTCCAGTTATCGGCCTCCGCACTTGGGTAATCAAATCATCAGTACCGCAGACTACCCCCGCCTGCCTACAAAGCTCCGTGATCAAGGTTGGGAACCATAGCAGCTTGGCCTTGTCCTCCTGTATCTTCATCTTCAAATGGTTGCTAATTATAGCTCCCACATTAATCCTATTCCCCTTCAAAATGTGATATATCAGCTCTGCCCTGTCCAAAGTGACGTTGTTCAGGTGGCGGGTAGGCATAACGGTAGCATTTATGAAAAGAAGCCACACCTTAGCTTCCCTGGACAGTGATGTTGATTTCAGCGCCTTCATCGACCTCTGTGACCATTCCGGGTCTGGTGAATTGCAGATCGCAGCTGCCAGTTCATCGGATGTAATTTGATTGTTCAGACTCTCCAATTCTTCATCCGCACCTACTCCATACAGCTCGTTAATTACATTGGAAGATATGTTGATCAGCCTCCCTCGTACCGTCACGACCTCATCCTCCATTTGTTTAGCGTTTGCGTAGAATTCGTATACCCAGGATAGAATGGCCTCCGACCGGTGATGGCAGAACGTCTCCCAGTGTAACTCATGCATTTGGAGAGCGTAGGGAAGACTCCATGCTCGCTTCTCCATCAGGAATCCCCTTTCATAAATCACTGGTAACGTCTTTAGATCCTCAAATCTATAAGCTGCACCCTTGCTAACAAACCGCGACGCTTTCTTCGCTATCGATTTCCCTTTCCTTTTAGTCGACATTACTACATTATGGGCTTAGCAAGATCAGGAACTCCTCACCCTCACACATTCGAGACTCAGGCATGGAGAAGAGAACTGGAATAAGAATGGTGTTAGGCGTTTTCGAAAATTACCTGATCGGGCTTGAGATGCAACAGTAGGAAGGGGTCCGGCGAAGTTGCTCTCGTCGTCAGGTCGCGAAATGGCGATGGGCTCGCCGGGAATCAACTTCGAGCAGTTCGTCGCCACTCACGCCGTCGATTACGGCCCGCAGAACTCGCCGACTTCGCCGGATTGTCGCGAACTAGGGCAGGAATCGTCCAGTAAAGAAAAGGCCCGGTCGACGGTATTAAAGAGGAATCCGGTCGACGCTTTTAATATGAATAAGCCGGTCGACGATTTCTTATATGAAGCCCGGTCGACGATTTCTACTAATATGGCCCGAAACTAAAGTGTTGCAACCATTTATTTTTGCTGTCGTTGCAACACCTGCGCGGTTTACACTCTCCAAACAGAAATTTGTCAAAGAAAATATTTTAGCGCTGCAACTACCACTACTGCTGCTACCAATTTTTCCGTCAGCACTTGAATTCATTCCTCCACCACTACTCTCCTAATCAAAACCAAAGAAAAACTTGAAGAAAAACTACTAAATTCAAATAGTACTAAACATAAAGCGATGGGTTGCCTCCCACCTAGCGCCTAAGTTAATCGTCTCGGCAAGACGGCTCTCCTTGTACTCGTCAATGAAATTTTATGACCATCGCATCGCGCTGGTCACCACCCTCATAATAAATTTTTAGTCGCTGTCCATTCACCTTGAAAGTTGATCCGTCCTTCTCGTTACATATTGTTACAACACCATGTGGGAACACCTCAACAACTCGGAATGGTCCAGACCATCTCGATTTCAGCTTTCCTGGAAATAATCGAAGGCGTGAATTATACAAAAGCACAAGTTGTCCGCTTCTAAATTCTCTCTTCTGCAGTCTTAAATCGTGTCATTTTTTAACCTGTTCTTTATAAAGCTTCGTGTTCTCATAAGCGTTAAATCTAAGCTCTTCTAACTCATTCAAGTGCAGAAGCCTTCTTTTACCCGCTTCTTGAAAGTCAAAGTTAAGTCTCTTGATCGCCCAAAAAGCTCTATGTTCCAATTCTACCGGTAAATGACAGCCCTTTCCATACACCATCCTAAAGGGAGTCACACCTATGGGCGTTTTGTAAGCGGTCCTATAAGCCCATAGCGCGTCATTTAATTTAAATGCCCAATCCTTCCTGGTTGTACTCACTGTCTTCTCTAAGATGGACTTAATCTCTCTATTGGAGACTTCGGCTAATCCATTGGTTTGCGGGTGATATGCTAGAGCCATTTTATGCGTCACACCATATTTTTTTAAAAGTAATTTAAATTGTGTATTAGAAAAATGTGAGCCCCCATCACTAATTATCGCCCTAGGCATGCCAAATCTCGTAAATATATTTGCTTTTATAAACTTGAGTACAACCTTAGCATCATTTTTTTGTGTGGCGATGGCCTCTACCCATTTTGACACATAGTCTACTGCCAATAATATGTAGAAATTTCCTCCAGAATTCACAAACGGCCCCATGAAATCTATGCCCCAAACATCAAATACCTCTACTTCCAGAATATTGGTCATAGGCATACTTGCCCCCCGATGAATATTGCCCGTCTTCTGGCATCTATCACATGCCTTGACAAACAAGTGAGCATCCTTAAATAGTGTTGGCCAATAAAAACCAGCCTCTAGTACCTTCATAGCAGTTCGTTCTCCCATAAAGTGCCCTCCGTAAGGAGATGCATGACACTTTTCTAGGACATCACGAACTTCCATCTCAGGTATGCACCTACGAATGGCTTGGTCAGCGCATATCCTAAATACATAAGGGGCATCCCAAAGATAAAACTTGGCCTGATGAAGAAATCTTTTCTTCTGCTGATAATTTAAATCTGATGGCAAAATGTTACTCACAATGAAATTTACGATGTCAGCATACCATGGGGTATTCCCCTCCGATACTACCAACAGACTCTCATCAGGAAAATTCTCCCTAATCTCAATGTTTACATGCTTCCCATACTCAGACTCTAGACGTGATAGGTGGTCTGCTACAGGATTCTCCGCCCCCTTACGATCCTTAATCTCCAAGTCGAACTCCTGTAAGAGGAGTACCCACCTAATCAATCTAGGTTTAACATCCGTTTTCTCTATCAAAAATCGTATAGCTGCATGGTCTGTATAAACTATCACCTTAGACAATATTAAATAGGAGCGGAATTTGTCAAAAGCAAAAACAACTGCTAATAGTTCCTTCTCGGTAGTGGTGTAGTTTATTTGTGCGTCGATCAGTGTCTTGCTAGCATAGTAGATTGTATGGAAAACCTTGTCGCGCACTTGTCCTAAGACCGCGCCCACAGCAAAATTGCTTGCGTCACACATAATGGTGAATGGTAGAGACCAATCAGGTGCAATAATAATCGGTGAAGAAACTAGACTTTGCTTTAATGTATGAAAGGCGGCTAAACACTCCTCGTCCAAATTAAAGTGGGAATCTTTCTCTAACAGCTGGCTTAGCGGCTTAGAGATTTTAGAAAAATCTTTAATGAAACGACGGTAAAAGCCTGCATGGCCCAGAAAACTACGCACTCCCTTAACATTAGTTGGTGGGGGTAATTTTTCTATAACCTCAGTCTTCGCTCGGTCTACTTCCAAACCCTTCTTGGACACCTTGTGTCCCAGAACAATCCCTTCTTTGACCATGAAGTGACATTTTTCCCAGTTTAAAATTAAGTTGGCTTGAATGCATTTGTTCAAAACTTTTTTTAGCACTTCTAAACATTCATCAAACGATCTCCCAAACACTGAAAAATCATCCATAAAGATCTCGATCGCCTCATCAATTAGTTCAGTAAAGATGGCGATCATGCAACGCTGAAATGTGGCAGGAGCGTTACATAATCCAAAGGGCATTTTCCTAAATGCAAATGTTCCAAAAGGACAGGTGAAGGTTGTCTTCTCCTGATCCTCGGGAGCTACCATGATTTGATTATACCCCGAGTAACCATCTAGGAAACAGAAATACTCATTTCCTGCTAACCTATCAAGGACCTGATCAAGGAATGAGAGTGAGAAATGATCTTTTCTAGTCGCTTTATTCAACTTTCGGTAATCCATACAAATCCTCCATCCAGTTACCGTTCTAGTGGGAATCAACTCATTGCTCTCATTTCTAACTACCGTAATACCCCCCTTCTTTGGCACACACTGAACAGGACTTACCCACCGACTATCAGAGATAGGATATATAATACCTGCATCCAGCCATTTGATTATCTCCTTCTTGACCACTTCTCTCATGGGTGGGCTAAGTCTTCGTTGGGGTTCTATTGACTCTCTTGACTCTTCCTCTAGAAGAATTTTATGCATGCAAATTGAAGGGCTTATCCCTCTAATGTCTGCAATAGTCCAGCCTAATGCTCTCTTGTTCTCACACAGAACCGCAATCAATTTATCTTCATTCTCTTTAACTAAAGATGCATCAATAATAACCGGTAATGTGTTATCCTCACCTAGAAAAACATACTTTAGGTTTTCGGGTAGCGGTTTCAATTCAAGCATAGGTGGCTCTACAATAGACGGCTTCATGATCTCCGACTCGCTTGACCTGCTTATTAACTCAAACATGTTAGCATTTGGTAAATGCTCAAAAGTACATAACGTTTCCTCAGTTTCCTTCGAATCTGGATCCTCTTCTATTTCTTCATTTGTTAAAGCACTAAGAATTTTGTGCTCCCAATTATTTTCATTATGCATCATCCTTATAGGTGCACTCACCTCCTCAATGGAGAGACACTCCTCTTTATCATCCGGAAATCTCATGGCTTTGAGGATGTTGAATGTCACATTCTCATCATTAACTCTCATCGTAAGCTCACCCTTCTGAACATCAATGAGTGTTCTTCCGGTGGCCAAGAATGGTCTACCAAGAATGATGGGGACATCCTTGTCCTCATCCATATCAAGTACTACAAAATCCGCGGGGAAAATGAATTTCTCCACTTTAACCAACACGTCTTCTACAATTCCCTTAGGAAATGCAAGAGACCTATCGGCCAACTGTAGAGTAAGAGATGTAGGTGTAATCTCCCCTAGACCCAACTTCTTATAGATAGATAATGACATCAAGTTGATGCTCGCTCCAAGGTCACATAATGCTCTCCCAACAAACTTCACTCCAATAGAACAAGGAATTGTGAAACTACCGGGATCCTTAAGCTTAGGTGGCAGCTTATTCTGCAATATAGCACTACACTCCTCAGTCAACGCCACTATCTCTTTATCAACAAACTTTCTCTTCTTTGCCAAGATATCCTTCATAAACTTGACATAACTTGGCATTTGCTCAAGTGCCTCAGCAAATGAGATATTTATAGAAAGTTTTTTGAATATCTCCATGAACTTCTGGAATTGTATGTCAAGTTTGGATTTAGCTAGTCTAGATGGAAATGGGGGTGGTGGGTAGATTACGTCTTTCTTTTGATTTAATTTCTCTTTTTGCTTCTCTCCCACCTCCTTCTTCTCACCTAACTCGTCCTTCTCTAATATGCTCGACTCACTCGACATCTTACTTGCCTCTTCTTCGCTAGCTTTCTCAAGCAACCCCTCCCCACTTGGAATCTCTACACCACTCCGTAAGGCAATAGATTTACATTGATTATTATGATTTTCTTTTGTTGGATTTAGTGTGGTATCAGAAGGTAGAGTTCCAATGGGTCTTTGACTTAATGAATTTGCAAGTTGACCCATAGTTGTTTCTAGTGATCTTAATGAAGATTCTATTCCTCCCATTCTTGAGTCATACTTTTGGAACATGCCTAAGATAAACTCATCTGATATCTTCCTTTGGTTTAATTGTTGGGGTTGAGAGTTGTTATTGATAGGTAGGTGATTTATATTTTGATTAAACCCTTGTGGTTGATTCATCCCTTGATTATTTTTTCAGGAGAAATTCGGATGATTCCGCCACTCGGGGTGATAATGGTTGGCGAATCCAGGTGGAATTTGCCTTTGTGCTCCTCCTACATAATTTGCTTCTTCAGAAATTTGATTTAATTGCTCCACCGTCAATTGAGCACTAGATGAAGGCTGTGATAATGAATCTAATCTCTTATTAATTAGGTTGAATTGTGATGCCATTTGAGCGGCCAATGAAGTGATTTGGTCCACTTGGTGGATACCAACCGTGTTGTTGTTCCCTTGACGCTCATATGCTTGATAGTTATTAGCAGTGAGATCTTCTAGGATTGCATATGCATCCTCGGGATACTTCTTAAGTAACGATCCTCCAGCAGCCCCGTCTACTAAGATCATGGTTGCAGTTTGCAACCCATTATAAAAGGTGGAAACTTGCTGATATAGGGCTAACCTATGGTGGGGACACTTTCTCAGTAGCTCCTTAAAACGCTCCCAAGCATCATATAGTGTCTCTCCGTTTCCCTGTGTGAATGTGGTTATATCTCTTATTAGCTTTGCAGTCTTCGAAGGAGGAAAGTATTTATGTAAGAATTTTTCGACTAGTTGCGTCCAAGTTGTGATACAATCATCAGGTAAAGAATCTAGCCAATCCTTAGCCCTCCCTTCTAGTGAGAACGGAAATAGTCGTAACATAATTGCATCATCGGATGCCCCGTTACACTTAAACATATCACAGATGGCTAAGAAAGTTTTTAAATGAGAGTTTGCATCCTCATGATTGAGACCCCCAAACTTATTGTATTGAACTTGTTGCATAATTAATGGGTCCATTTTAAAGTTATTTGCTGCAATTGCCGGACGAGCAATGCTGAAATGCAAACCCCCACCTAGAGGTGTATTATAGTCGTAGCATGTCAAGCGAGGAGCATTATGTTGAACATTTTGTTCAACATGCTCCTCATTATCATCAATGTTGTTTTGCACATGATTATCCATCGCAGGATGAATAATGTTAACGGTCCTAAAGTCTCTCCTGTTTTGTCTACAGGTACGCTCAATTTCAGAATTCAAAGGTAATAATTCTACTTGCCTATACCTGGACATACACTGCACCGAGTTTCAAATAAACTTGATTCAAACAAACAAACAATCAAACAAAAAAAAAGACTTGATCTCTAAATACTAGGGATTCACTAATATTATGAAAATAAGTAACACTAACTCAGAAGCACCTCCCCGGCAACGGCGCCAAAAACTTGATACGCCCGAAATAGATGTATATAATAACGCAAGTGCACGTGCCGGATCAAGTAATATAAAGTGAGAAGTGATCGTTCCCTCGAGGAGGTGATTGAACTAGTGATCACAATTACTAGCTCTTCCCGTTCTCTAAATTCAAGACAATAATTAAGGTGAATTTCTAGATTTAATTAAATAAGTACTCTTTAGACAAGAACTAAAATGCGCGGACAAGAAAATATTGTTATCCAAGTTTTAGGGAAGCAATCTTGCATGTTGGTTTCCCTTACCTATTGCGATGATTTTTTTATAGAAAAAGCTTTCATGAGTTGTTTGACTTCTATCTTGCAGGGATGCAAAAGCGGATCTCTTTATCCCTCGATTTCCGAGATCCGGTCACCCAAATTCCCCCAGTTATCTCTAACTTGGGTGGAAAGAAAGTAACGAAAAGCGCACAAATCCACAATGCTAACTCAAGAGGAAATCTCTTTCTCTCCCGAAGTTATATTAGAAATTAGGTTACACTTACACCGCTCCTCTCTCGAATCTCGCAGTGCAGTAAAAAGATGGAATTTTGACTAAAGAAATACGTGACTCCTCTCTCGAATCTCGCCACGCAATATAAAGGATTCAACCCTAGACTAGCATAACTCCTCTCTCGAATCTCGCCATGCTAACTAGAAGATGAATACTTGCTCAAAACATCCACAAATAGAGAACACAATTCCAATAAAGATAGAAAATCAAACAATCATTAAGTCAAAACCTTGAATCAAGTCATCACAATAAGTAAGGTACTCACAACACACAAGATTTAAGAAATTAGTTCATGGCGGAGATATGAAACCAAATTAGATGGATCTTACTAGACATGCTTCGGAAAATTCAAAAGATTCAGGAAATAATTCACTTGGAAGTGCAAAATCCGTTGCTCTTGACGATCCGGAGTAGCCTTCTTCTTCTTCTTGCCTAGGGTTTGTCTCCCAAGATGGATCTTCTCCTCCAAAAGTTCCCTCCTCTTCTTTCTATTTTTTCGTCCAACACTCTCCTTTCTTTCCTTGCTTTTGTCCTTTAAAAACGCCTCTAGATATGCCAAGGGATGCCTCCTTCCAAATTTGAAAAGGTGGCAAAATTCGAATTTCAAAATCTGAAAACCGCCCAGATGACGTTGCAACCTTCATTTTTTTGGGGTGTTGCAACACCTGCGCTGTGCCTACTTGCATTGCCAACCAGCACGCGAGTCGTTGCAACTATTTATTTTTTCGTGTGTTGCAACCTTTTTCCAGATTTTATATTTTGGCAGATTTCCGTCCATGAGCTTATTCCTCTTGCACCACTAGTAAACATACAATGAAAAGAGACCAAATTAGCCTTGAATTAGATAATCAAATAATTACTTTCATTTCTATAGCTTTCTGTGTTAATTTGTGTCGGATATGCCGAGTAATATGTCAGAAAATGTGGCTAGATAACTTCTTTTGGGAAGTTATCACCGGGTCTCACCGAGCCCGGCGGGTAGGCCGGGCGAGACCGGCCCTCGGGCCGGGTCTCGCCCCGCCCCGCGGGCAGCCAGGCGAGACCGGCCCCCAGGCCGGGTCTCGCCCAGCCCGGCGGGTAGGCCGGGCGAGACCGGCCCCCAGGCCGGGTCTCGCCCCGCCCCGCGGGCAGCCAGGCGAGACCGGCCCCCA
This sequence comes from Platanthera guangdongensis, assembly GCA_039583875.1. Classification (NCBI taxonomy): domain Eukaryota; kingdom Viridiplantae; phylum Streptophyta; class Magnoliopsida; order Asparagales; family Orchidaceae; genus Platanthera; species Platanthera guangdongensis. The sequence goes on from CM077158.1 coordinate 9,630,125, forward strand.
TGCCGGGTCTCGCCGAGCCCGGCGGGTAGGCCGGGCGAGACCGGCCCTCGGGCCGGGTCTCGCCCCGCCCCGCGGGCAGCCAGGCGAGACCGGCCCCCAGGCCGGGTCTCGCCGAGCCCGACGGGTAGGCCGGGCGAGACCGGCCCTCGGGCCGGGTCTCGCCCCACCCCGCGGGCAGCCAGGCGAGACCGGCCCCCAGGCCGGGTCTCGCCAAGCCCGGCGGGTAGGCCGGGCGAGACCGGCCCCCAGGCCGGGTCTCGCCCCGTCCCGCAGGGTGGGTCCCCTATTTGCTTTAGGTGACGTGTTTTTCCTTCTCTACCCCCCGGCGTGGCGGTTTGCTATTCGCCCGAGGCCTTTTGGCCGTAGGGGTATTTTGGTCATTTTTGGTCCAAGGGATTTGGAAAACTATAAATAGACCCCCTTGGGTGCCTTGTAGGGGATCCTTTTTTTTGAGTTTTCTCCTCCCTTAGCTTCTTCTTGGTAGAGTTGAGAGAGCTCTTCAAGGCACCCTAGCTCGAGCATTGGCTAGGGAGGGGAAGTGCTCAGGTAGCCTTCCGGGTGTGAGGTGGGACCTCCGCGCTAGAGCCGAGGGTCTGTTCCTAGCTTCTTGATCCTTTGGTCCGTGACGTTCTCTTGAGTGTAGTAGGTGTGAGGCCACCCCTTTCTAGGGACCCCGAACTCCACAGAGACCAAGTTTTTAGTTTCAACATTTTGGTGCGGTGAGCGTGGAGAGTGACCAGCACAGAAGATCTCGGGAGAGTGTCATGACAGGAGGTCAAGGAGGTAGTGATGATCTCGGCGAGCTCCCCACCCCAGGACCCTTTGTGGGGAGGCAAGAGTTCATGGCCTCCATCCAAGGCATCATGGAGATGCTGCGAAGCATTGCTCCTCAGGGTGGCAGCTCCACCCCGACCCCCCAGGAGTTAGCTCCCCCTCTAGATGAGTCGACTCTCAGGGGTCTGAGCGAGATGACCCCAGCGGGGGGAGAAGGGAGTGCACCAGGAAGAAGGCCCAGGAAGGAGAGGATGGGAGATGGGGTCGAGCGAGACCTCACCGGCCGGGAGCTGTTCTCCAGCCCGGCAAGTGCCAACCTCCCAGGCGAGCAGGTCGCGCGAGTGGAGGTGGCGAGACCACCCCTTAGGGGGTCACCCTTCAGCGAGCTAATCATCTCAGCTCCCGTTCCCGAGGGGTTCAGAGAACCAGACATGGCTTACTATACGGGGAAGGATGACCCCGTCCAGCATCTGTAGTGGTTCGAGGATGCCATCTCCATCAGGCTGATGACGGACGCCTTCAAGTGTCGCCTATTTGCGATCACGTTGAAGGAGAAGGCAAAGGACTGGTTCCATCAACTCCCTCCGAGGTCGATCTATGGGTTCGAGGACTTGAGCCGGAGCTTTCAGCTTCGCTTCTCCACCTCCAAGAAGAGGAAGAGGAGTCATGAGTCCATCTTCCTAATAAGGCAGGGGGCCGAGTAGTCGCTGGCCCGTTACGTTGACAGGTTCCAAGAGGAGATCCTGGAGGTCCAGGAGATGCCAGGGTATGCTCTCCAGATGGCCTTCACCGTTGGGCTGAAGGAGGGCTTCTTCAAGATGAGCTTGACCCGGAAGGCCCCCCTTTCCTTCGAGGAGCTGATAGAAAGGGTGGCAGAGGAGATTGCCATGGAGGCAGCCAACCCGGCATTTGTCAAGAGGTTGGAAAAGTTGACGGAGGTGGAGTCAAAGGAGCAGGTTGGCTCAAGGCATCAGGAAGGAAGAAGAAGAGAGGAGCAGAGAGCTCAGAGGTTCCAAGGACAGGAAGGTCCAGAACCAGGTTGGAGGCAGCAGGGAGGACCTGCCCAAGGTCCAGGAAGAGCTCTCATCAAAGGAGGGGGGAACTTTCATGGGGGCCAAGGGAGGTACAACTTCCAGAGGCAGACCCCAAGGCAACTCTTACCCCCGCCGCAGCAAGCCTTGGCGATAGGAGGGGGAAGAGGTAACAGGAGAGAGCGCCCAGCCCGCCGAAAGAGGGGAGAAAGAGCGCTGCTGTACTGTGACTTCCACCAGGTGGAGGGGCACGCCACGGCTACCTGCCCCGAGTTCTTGGAGGTGATGCGCTGGTCATACAGACGGCCATCGAAGGCTACACCGTCTCCCGGATCTTGGTCGACAACGGAAGCTCCGTCAACGTCGTCTTCAAGAAGGCGTTTGACGAGATGAAGGTAGAGCCAATGAGGGTGTTGGCCTCGGACGAACCCCTGTTCGGATTTTCAGGGGAAAGGAAGGAGGTGGAGGGTGGAGTTGGACTCCAAGTAAAATTGGGAGGAGTCTTGAGGAACTGCCGGTTCGTCATTGTTGACGCTCCAAGCAGCTACAACGCCATATTCGGAAGACCCCTCATCAGCGCCTTCCGTTGCGTGCCGTCTTCATTCCACCAATGCCTCAAGTTCAGCTCAGGAGGGATCCAGGTCAGAGTCAAGGGAGACTCCAGTATGGCAAGGGAGTGCTACGTCACGGCCGTCAACACCATCTCATGGTTGGCCAAGGGAGAGGAGATGGAGAAGGTCATGGAGAGCCTGAGCAGGATGGAAGTGTCCGGCGAGGAGGAAGCGGATGACGACCACCGGACCCAGAACCCCTGAAGAAGCCTCGCCCCGACAGAGTCCTGTATGTATCTTATCTTGTAACGAGTCTAACCCCCAACCAACTGAGTCGGGGGTATCATGTAACCCATCTATTTTCCCCGTTTGAGGATGTAGGATTTGGTAAGGTTCGATTGTGTAGCACAAGTCCTTTGATCCGATGACGATTCCGCCGCCAGGCTCCCACTAGATGGCTGGGTAGGTTGATCTCTCGTGGTAGCCCAAGCCCTTTGCTCCGATGACGATTCCGCCGCCAGGCTCCCACTAGCTGGTATGGCAGGTTGATCTCTCGTGGTAGCTCAAGTTACTTTGCTCCGATGATGATTCCGCGGCCAGGCTCCCACTAGCTGGCAGTGCAGGTTGATCTCTCGTGGTAGCCCAAGTCCTTTGCTCCGATGACGATTCCACCGCCAGGCTCCCACTAGCTGGCAGGGCAGGTTGATCTCTCGCGGTAGCTCAAGTTCCTTTGCTCCGATGACGATTCCGCCGCCAGGCTCCCACTAGCTGGCTGGGTAGGTTGATCTCTCGTGGTAGCCCAAGCCCTTTGCTCCGATGATGATTCCGCGGCCAGGCTCCCACTAGCTGGCAGGGCAGGTTGATCTCTCGTGGTAGCTCAAGTTCCTTTGCTCCGATGACGATTCCGCCGCCAGGCTCCCACTAGCTGGCTGGGTAGGTTGATCTCTCATGGTAGCCCAAGCCCTTTGCTCCGATGATGATTCCGCGACCAGGCTCCCACTAGCTGGCTGGGTAGGTTGATCTCTTGGGGTAGCCCAAGCCCTTTGCTCCGAGACGGTCCCGCTGTCAGGCTCTTACTAGCTGACAGGGCCGGTGGTACCTCTCGTAGGAGCCCCAGTTCTCTTTGCTCCGAGACAGTCCCGCTGTCAGGCTCCCACTAGCTGGCAGGGCCGGTGGTACCTCTCGTAGAGAGTAAGTCCCTTTGCTCCGAGGTGGTCCCGCTGCCAGGCTCCCACTAGTTGACAGGGCCGGTGGTACCTCTCGTGGAGAGTAAGTGTTTGCACCCCGAGGCCGTCTCGTCACCCAGGCTCCCATTAGCTGGCTTGACAGGTTGACCCCTCGGGGAGGGTAAGTGTTTTCACCCAGAGGAGGTCTCGCCACCCAGGCTCCCATAGCTGGCATGGCAGGTTGACCCCGCAGGGAAGTTACACTCCGCGAATACGTTGGGTTGGATGTTTCTTTCCGAGCTTGTGCAAACCTCGAAAAGAGCGGGGATTGTGTACAACCCCGTATTCGCGAAGAGTGGACCCTAAATGAGGCGTGCTTAGTTTTTAAGCTTTTTGAGTATTTTGAACTCTCGGTGGCCAATTTTGGCTCTAGCTTGGAAATATACTAGTAGGGGGAGGAGAAATCGGCCTCCGCCCGCGGCCCCTTAGTTGGAGTGTGAGAGCGGCAAGTTGGTAGGCACCCGCCCGGGCCAATTGGGTGTGGAGGCGGGATCAGCAGGCCCTCCCCCTCCCCCTTTTTCCCTCAGGCCGACGAGACCAGCCCCGAGCCCGGCGGGTCGGCCGGGCGAGACCGGCCCTCAGGCCGGGTCTCGCCCCGCCCCGCGGGCAGCCAGGCGAGACCGGCCCCTAGGCCGGGTCTCGCCGAGCCTGGCGGGTAGGCCGGGCGAGACCGGCACTCGGGCCGGGTCTCGCCCCGCCCCGTGGGCCGCTAGGCGAGACCGGCCCCCAGGCCGGGTCTCGCCGAGCCCGATGGGTAGGCCGGGCGAGACCGGCCCTCGGGCCGGGTCTCGCCCCGCCCCGCGGGCAGCCAGGCGAGACCGACCCCCAGGCCGGGTCTCGCCGAGCCCGGTGGGTAGGCCGGGCGAGACCGGCCCCCAGGCCGGGTCTCGCCCCGCCCCGCTGGCAGCCAGGCGAGACCGGCCCCCAGGCCGGGTCTCGCCGAGCCCGGCGGGTAGGCCGGGCGAGACCGGCCCTCGGGCCGGGTCTCGCCCGGCCCCGCGGGCAGCCATGCGAGACCGGCCCCCAGGCCGGGTCTCGCCGAGCCCGGCGGGTAGGCCGGGCGAGACCGGCCCTCGGGCCGGGTCTCGCCCCGCCCCGCGGGCAGCCAGACGAGACCGGCCCCCAGGCCGGGTCTCGCCAAGCCCGGCGGGTAGGCCGGGCGAGACCGGCCCCCAGGCCGGGTCTCGCCCCGTCCTGCAGGGTGGGTCCCCTATTTGCTTTAGGTGACACGTTTTTCCTTCTCTACCCCCCAGCGTGGCGGTTTCCTATTGGCCCGAGGCCTTTTGGCCGTAGGGGTATTTTGTTCATTTTTGGTCCAAGGGATTTGGAAAACTATAAATAGACCCCCTTGGGTGCCTTGGAGGGGATCCTTTTTTTTTAGTTTTCTCCTCCCTTATCTTCTTCTTGGTAGAGTTGAGAGAGCTCTTCAAGGCACCCTAGCTCGAGCATTGGCTAGGGAGGGGAAGTGCTCCGGTAGCCTTCCAGGTGTGAGGTGGGACCTCCGCGCTAGAGCCGAGGGTCTGTTCCTAGCTTCTTGATCCTTTGGTCCGTGACGTTCTCTTGAGTGTAGTAGGTGTGAGGCCACCCCTTTTTAGGGACCCCGAACTCCACAGAGACCAAGTTTTTGGTTTCAACACTCGACCTAGTGGTCGGCATCCGGCGAACTGGTAGACAATGTCGCAGCCGCCTGCCGCCGTCCATCGCTTCAGCGACGACTGTGGAAATCGCCGCCGAAGGTTCGTCTTCTCCAGCAACCAAATCGGCAAAATCAGGATGAAAGCGGGCGGTGGGAGAATTTAGGTGAAGGGTTTTGCTTTTATAGTTAGTTAATTAAGTGTTTGATTATTAATTGGATTTAAGATTAGTAAGGCTTAATCCCACTTAATTAGTATAACCGCTGAGTTTTGAATCCAACAAAAACGCCACATGGACCGACCGCGACGGTTCAGCCAAACCGGGCGCTGGTTCACTTCCTAATGCAATTCCCGCCCGTGCATCCAGAGAACGGAAAATGGCAACCTCGCTTTTTCGTTGTTGCAATTTCTCTCTGAACCGGCGGTTCACCCAATCCGGGCGCCGGTTCGCCTCCCAGCGCAATTCATCCTAAGCAAACATCAAACAGAAAATGACAACATCTCGTTTACGATGTTGTAAAAACTTGCTGAACCAGTTATAATGGCGGTTCAGTTAGACCGGTTCCCGGTTCAGCTCCCTAGCAGATTTACGCCTGTCCAGGCAGAGAACGGGAAATGACAACTTCAATTTTTCGTTGTTGAAACACCCTGTTTTTATCAAATGGCCGGATATTATTTTTATTTTATTTATTTTTATTTTATTTTTTTAAAAAATTTCATACTCATCTAGTAATGTTCTTTCATTCTAACCTTATAGTTACAAAAACTACTAATTTATGAAAACTAAAAAAAATTTTAAAAACAAAAGCAAATATGCAAATAAATATTTTATAGTAGGATGCAATGGGTTGCCTCCCACCAAGCGCCTGATTTATGAGTCCCGACAGGACTTTGCCTGATTAGACAAACTCAACCCGCGACACTACTCGATCAACGTCGCCTCCCAGATATAACTTCAGTCTATCTCCATTCACCTTGAATTCTGTCCCATCAATTTCATTTAACATAGTCACAGCTCCATAGGGGTGCACGATTTTAACCTTGAACGGGCCCGACCAGCGTGACTTGAGCTTACCGGGGAATAATTTTAAGCGAGAATTGAATAAAAGAACGAGTTGTCCCGGCTCGAAATGTTTGTCCTTCATGCGTCGATCATGTCATTTCTTCGTGCGCTCTTTGTAAATTCTTGAGTTCTCATATGCTTGCATCTGAATCTCCTCTAGTTCATTTAATTGTAAAAGTCTCTTCTTACCGGCATCACGGAAGTCATAGTTTATTTTATTAATTGCCCAAAATGTCTGGTGTTCTAATTCTAAAGGTAGATGACAAGACTTCTCATAAACCATCAGGTACGAGGTTAGTCCAATGAGAGTTTTGAAGGCAGTGCAATACGCCCACAATGCATCAACAAGCTTTTATGACCAGTCTCTACGGTTGATGCTCAATGTCTTTTCTAAAATTTTCTTAATCTCCCTATTGGATACTTCCGCTTACCCATTCGTCTGGGGATGATATGCTAATGTAACTTTATGAGTTATCCAAATTTGTTTAGTAACACAGTGAACTGATTATTGCAGAAATGACTTCCGCTGTCACTAAGGATTGCCCTCAGGATTCCGAATCGACTGAATATATGACGTCTTAAGAAGTTAAGGACTACCTTCGCGTCATTCCTGGGCGTCACGATTGCTTCCACCCACTTAGATACGTAGTTCACAGCCAATAATATGAATAAATTACTATTTGAATTCACGAACGACCCCATGAAATCTATACCCCATACATCAAATAATTCGACTTCCAACATTATATTCATGGACATCCCTTTGTTCTTATGTATATTCTCGCTCCGTTGGCATCTATCGCATTGTTTCACAAATACATTGGCGTCCCTAAATAAGTTAGGCCAATAGAATCCAGCCTCAAGCACCTTCATTGCCGTCCTCGTTCCCTTGAAATGACCTCCGTAAGTGGAGCTATGACATTTTTCTAGTATCGCTCTCATCTCCTCCTTGGGTATGCATCTCCGTACAATTCCGTCAGCGCCAACTTTGAACAATAAAGGATCATCCCACATGTAAGACCTTACCTGATGTAAAAATTGCTTCTTTTGTTGGTAGGGTAGTTCAGGTGGCATAATATTGCTTGTCAAATAATTTACAAAGTCCGTATACCATGGTGCTGAGCTTTCAGCTATGGCTAATAACCACTCATCGGGGAATTTCTCATTGATCTCAAGAGGTGTCGATTGAGTAGTGTTCTCAATCCTAGAAAGATGGTCTGCAACCAGATTTTCCGTTCCCTTCCTATCTCTGATCTCAACATCAAACTCTTACAGTAGAAGTACCCACCGGATCAATCGAGGTTTCGCATCTCGTTTCTCCATAAGATAACGTATTGCAGCATGGTCGGTATATACTATAACCTTTGTGCATAGGAGATAAGACCTAAACTTCTCGAATGCAAAGATAACTGCCAATAATTCTTTCTTCGTGGTAGTGTAGTTGACTTGGGCGTCAATGAGGGTTTTGCTAGCGTAGACTATTGTATGGAATATTTTCTCCCGCATTTGACCCAAAACAACTCCCACCGCGTAGTCACTCGCATCGCACATCAAAACAAACGGCTCCTTCCAATCTGGTGTTACCACGATAGGTGCCGTGGTCAAACGTCTTTTTAGCTCATTGAACGCTTCTAAACACTCGTTATTAAAATAAAACTCCGTGTCCTTTTCCAATAACCCACTCAACGGCTTTGCTATTTTTGCGAAGTCTTTGATAAATCGTCGGTATAAACCGGCGTGTCCCAAGAAACTCCTCATCATCTTTATATTTTTGGGTGGAGGTAACTGCTCTATCGCGTCTAACTTCACCTTATCCACTCCTAGCCCTCTTCTAAAGACATGATGTCCCAACACCATCCCTTCACGGACCATGAAATGTCATTTCTCCCAGTTCAATACTAAATTAGTCTTCACACACCGTACGAGCACCCTCTCTAAACAGATCAAGCAAGCATCAAAAGACTTGCCAAAGATGGAGAAGTCATCCATGTAGACCTCGATCCCGTAATCATCGGGGCCATCACCCTCTTCTAAAAGGTCCGCAATGAGCGCGATTGCGCAGCGTTGGAAAGTAGCCGGTGCATTGCATATGCCAAATGGAAGCATTCTAAATGCAAACGTCCCAAAGGGGCAAGTGAAGGTAGTCTTCTCTTGATCCTCTGGGTCTACCATAATCTGGTTGTACCCTGAGTAACCATCTAGAAAGCAGAAGAAGTCGTTCCACGCCAGTCTATCCAAGATTTGATCGATGAAAGGAAGGGGGAAATGATCCTTCCTGGTGGCTTTGTTCAGTTTCCTGTAGTCTATACAAATCCGCCAACCAGTAACTGTTCTAGTAGATATTAACTATCCCTTCTCATTCCTTACTACCATCAGTCCTCCTTTCTTTGGGACACAATGCACTGGTGACACCCACGAGCTATCAGAGATAGGGTAGATGACGCCCGCGTCTAGCCATTTTATAATTTCTTTCCTTACTACTTCCTTCATCGGTGGGCTTAGACGGCGTTGGGGCTCAATAGATTCCTTGCATGACTCCTCTAAGCGGATCTTATGCATGCACAGTGATGGGCTGATCCCTTTGATATCCGCTATCGTCCAACCTATCGCCGACTTGTATCTCTTTAACAACACAATAAGCCTTAGAAGTTGTTCAGATTCTAATTTGGAATTGACAATGATCGGTAAAGTATCGTTCTTGCCTAGGAACATATGAGTGAGATGCCCGGGAAGGGATTTTAACTCAAGTAATGGTGGCTCTACGATGGAAGGTTCTACCGAGACAGATTTATCAGATATCTCTAATGGTTCCGGCTTTTGGACCCAAGCAATCTGTCTCTCAAATGCTTGTAAGCATTCATGCATTTCTTCTTCCTCTTCGGATGAATCTTCCCCGGTCAATAGGTGAGTCAATAGAACTTCTTGTTCGTCGAATAAGAGACGATTTGACTCATAGTCGCAAATGGATACGTGATTGACCACCTCTATGTTATCTTCCTCGCTATGAGGGAATTTCATCGTCGTGAGTAAATTAAATGTTACTTGCTCATCATTTACTCGCATTGTCAACTCTCCCTTCTGCACATCAATTAACGTCCTACCCGTGGCTAGGAACGGTCTTCCTACAATAATAGGTACCTCTTTGTCCTCCTCCATATCTAATATCACAAAATATGCGGGAAAAATGAATTTATCCACTTTTACTAACATGTCCTCAACTATCCCCTTCGGAAACGCTAGGGTCCTATCGGCCAATTGCAAGGTTATGGAAGTCTTGGTGATTTCTCCCAATCCCAGCTTCCTATATATCGATAATGACATTAAGTTAATGCTCGCCCCTAGGTCACACAATGTCTTGCCCTCAAATTTGTATCCTATGGAACATGGAATAGTAAAACTCCCTGGGTCTTTCAACTTGGGTGGGAGTCTTTTTTGGAGAATTGCGCTGCACTCTTGAGTGAGTGCCACCGTCTCGTTCGTTCTGAATCTTCTCTTCCTTGATAGGATATCCTTCATGAATTTTACGTAGCTTGGCATTTGTTCCAATGCTTCCGCAAACGGGATATTGATTTGTAATTTTTTAAATATCTCTACAAACTATTGGAATTGCTGGTCTAATTTACTCTTCCTTAGTCATTGAGGGAATGGTGGTGGTGGATAAACTATCGCAGTACTCTTCTTCTTTGAATTTGCAACGGTTTGCTCACGTTCCTTTTCTCCTAACACCACCACTCCTTCGCTAGCATTCTCTTCTTGTCTCAACTCCTCACTAGGCATTTCAGGACTAGCCTCTTCCAACCCACTTCCTTCATTGTTCGTCTCAGATTTTTATTTCTCCGGTGCTCCCACCAACTCCTTTCCACTCCTTAAAGTGTCTGTCTTATAATGTGGATTATCTCCCTTCGGATTAGGAATAGTATCTGATGGGAGTGTTCCTTGGGGTCTAAGGTTCAATGCACTCGCAATTTGTCCTAATTGTGTTTCGATTACCCGCAAAAAACCCTCTAGACTAAGAATACGAGCGCCACTCTTTTGGATTGAATACACAATCACCTATTCAGAATATTTTCTTGAAGCTCCGTGTTGATTATAATTGTTATTATGAGGGGGATTCAGGTGTGGATTTGAATTGAATCCGGGTGGTTGTGTCAAACCTGTATTGTTTTTCCACGAGAAGTTTGGGTGATTACACATTTTAGGATTATAATAGTTAGAGAATGTATTGTAATTATTATGATTGGAATGATGATTATTATACCTTGGTTGCCCCCCCTATGTAATTAACCTCCTCGTTATGACCAACAAGTTGTTCTACCGTAAGAGATGGGTTCATGGGAATCGAAGAGGCAACCATGCTATTGACCTGTGGGTGCGTTTGGGCTTGACTGAGGGTTAAGACATCTAATCTCTTATTCATAGAGTTGAACTGCGCCGACATTTGTGCGGCGAACGAGGTCAACTGATCTACTTGGTAAAGACCTCCTACCGAAGAAGGAGCATGTCAATCGAATGACTGATAATTATTTGAAGATAAATCTTCAAGGATAACGTATGCATCCTCAGGGTACTTGTTCATAAGAGATCCTCCTGCAGCTCCATCTACCTGAATCATCGTAGGTATCTGGAGGCCATTATAAAACGTCCACACTTGTTGGTGCATCGCCAAACCATGGTGAGGACACTTTCGTAGGAGTTCTTTGAATCGCTCTCATGCGTCATACAACGTCTCCCTATTCCCTTGCATAAATGTACTAATGTCTCTCATTAGTTTAGCTGTTTTTGCGGGTGGGAAGTACTTGGCTAAAAATAGGTCAACCACTTGCATCCAAGTGGTGAGACCGTATTGGGAATCAAACCACTCCTTCTCTCTTCCCGATAGAGAGAATGGAAATAGGCGGAGTTTAATCGCCTCATCCGACGCGCCGTTAATCTTGAATGTGCGCACACATCGATGAATGTTCATAAATGAGAGTTTGGGTCCTCATGATTCAGTCCACTGAATTGTTTCTAATGCACTAGATTCATAGCCATGGAGTCAATTTTGAAGTTATTGGCTTCAATGGCGGGCTTGATTATGCTATATTGCAGTCCCCCCTATAAGGCATATTGTACTCGCGACAGGTTCGCCTAATTTCAGCAGGATGTCCACTCTGTTCTACTTGACCCTCTTGACCTACGACTTCCTGGTCAACTTCATTGGGAGCGTTTCGATTGTTAGGATTCATTGTTATCACGTTATTGTTTCCTAATCGTAACGTTCTCCTATTCTGTCTACACGTCCGTTCGATCTCTATGTTTAAAGGTAGTAATTCAGGTGATCGATATCTGGACATAAAACACGCACACCAACAATTGAGAATTGATAATAGACAAACAAACAAGGCAATCACAAAACAAAGCAGCCATAATAATAAAAAGTGACGATGACAAAAACAAAACTTGATCTCTAATTACTCGGGATTCACTAATATTGCAAGAAAAAAACACTAAACTTTTCGCACCTCCCCGACAACGGCGCCAAAAACTTGATACGCCTGAAATGGTGTATATATTTAAACGCAAGTGCACGTGCTGTGTCAAGTAATAAAAAGTGAGTAAGAATCGTTTCCACAGGGAGGTGATTGGTTCAGTGATTGCAAATACCAGTTAGGCATTTTTCTTAAATCCAAGTAGAATGAGATTAATGATTTTCTTGAATTACTAAAATTAAGAATACAGACTTCTAAATGAAATTACTACGAATCATAAAAAAAATACTTTTCTTATCAAATGAGAAATAATCTCATATCATGATTTCCTAGGTTTAATATGATGGATAAGTGAATGTGTCGTTGTGAAAATGCGTGTCGAGCGTGCCTTGCAACGATCTTAAAATAGAGAACCGTATCTCTCGATATCGGCAATCCCTAGTTCTATATTTCCCCTTGGGTGAAATAAGAACCGCTCAAAGAACAAAGACCTAAGTTGCTAACACTAAGAGAAAATCTCCTTCTCTCTTCAAATACTATATCAAAATTATGATATACTACCGCAACTCCTCTCTCGATTTATGAAGCGTAGCATAAATGTGAAACATTGGCCAATCATTTCAGAAAAAAAGATCGTAAAATTGATAAAGAACATTCACCAAGTATTCTCAACAAAATAAACTAGAAAATATCCATCAAACACAACCTAGTACTCTCATAATACAAGATTAATGAAGAATTAGTTCTTGACGTTGGAGAAATCACACAAAATGTTGAAGTAGATCTTACAAAACATGGTGTTTCACGCTTAATCGCTGCAGAAATCTCTTCCTAGAGTCGCTTCTTTGATCCACACGAAGATCTCCTTCTTCCTCTCGCTGTCGCTCTCCAATTGAGGTTTTCTTCCCAAGCCAACCCTAGATGGTGCTCCCCTTCTTAGATCCGAAAATAAATCAATCCCCCTTCATTTGGTCAGTTTTTGGCATTAAAACGTCCACCCTTGCTGAAGAGATGCATCCTTCCATAATTAAAAATGACGGCAATTCAAATTTAAAATTTTGAATTTCGGACAGACGAATGTTGCAGTTTCAGAATTGGATGTTGCAACAACTGACCCAGACCGAAAATAAGAATTTTGCATTACTCTTCCAAGTTGATTGCCTCGACAAATCTTGCATAGAAATAATGGAATAAGACCAACTTAGTACCATAAACATTAAAACAATAATTAATCATATTTTGTTGCCATTTAGGCTTACTCTTCCAAATTGATTGCCTCGACAAATCTTGCATAGAAATAATGGAATAAGACTAACTTAGTACCATAAATATTAAACAATAATTAATCATATTTTGTTGCCATTTAAGCTCCTTTTACTAATTATGAAGTAGAAATATTAGGCAAAGATAACTTCATTTGAGAAGTTATCACTTGCCTCCAAGGGTGAGAACCTCCATCTTCACCACCTCTTCTGCAGCCTCCAGCCTGGACTGCTCCCACCATTCTCCGACATTCCTCTCCACCGGGACAAGAACCTCCTCTTCTACTTCTTCCACGACCATTGCTTCGGCCAACTCCTCCTGCCCTCCTCCTGCCACCTCTACCTCGGTACAGCTCTCCACCTCCATCTCCGTGTCAGCCTCTTGCTCCGCCTCCTCCATTCTTCGCTCCATCTCCTCGGCCCCCTCTTGCCAGGAGATAGAGTTTACGGCGATGACGTAGCACTCCCTTGCTACTTTGGGATCACCCTGCACCCAGACCCGGATACCCTCAGCATTAAACTTCAGACATTGGTGGAAGGACGAGGGGACGCAGCGGAAGGCGCTGATGAGGGGACTTCCGAAGATCGCGTTGTAGCTGCCGGAGGCATCCACGATGACAAATCGGCAGTTCCGGGACTGCCCCCCCCAGGGTGACATGGAGCCCTACTCCTTCTACCTCCTTCCTCTCCCCCAAGAACCCAAACAAGGGGCCATCTGAAGCCAACACCCTCTTTGCCTCCACCTTCATTGCATCTAACGCCTTCTTGAAGATGACGTTGATGGAGCTTGCATTGTTAATGAGGATTCGGGAGACAGTGAAATTCTTGATGGCCGTCTGGATGACCAGCGCATCGCAGAAGGGATCCTCATGATCCGACATATCACTCCTTGAGAAGGTAATCTTCTCTTCCGAGGGTGGGGTCTGGGAAGTGGAGCCAACACTCCGACGGTACATGGTGTGTGTTAAAAGTAGCGAACATGCACTAACAAACGGATAGAGTTTTGAATAATTGAAACTTTATTATCCAAAAAAGATATCTATTACAAAGGTATGCCCTCCCTTATATAGAATGAAGGAGAGATGAGAGAATACAAATAAGAGATGTGAGACTAAAAATTTACAGGACTAAGCAGACTATACAAAATAAACCGCACAGGCCGCGCGGTTAGACAGAAGGGCTAACCGCACGGCCACCACAAGAGAAGAAGAGAGATCGCCAGGGAAGGCCGCTAGACCGCCCGGTCTCCAAGCCGGCTGAGACAAACCGCCAGACCGCGCGGTCTTCAACCCGCCAAGACAGACCGCCAGACCGTCCAGTCACCAACTTCAACACTCCCCCTCAAGCTGGAGCATATATATCGATCATGCCCAGCTTGTCGCAAACATGAAGAAACGAGGCGGAAACTGGCTTGGTGAAGATGTCAGCCAACTCTTTATCAGAAGTAACAAAGGGAGTGCAAATTTGTTCCTTTAAGATCTCTTCACGAATGAAATGACAGTCGACCTCAATGTGCTTTATTCTTTCATGGAAGACCAGATTTTTGGAGATGTATATGGCTGCCTTGTTATCACAGAACATAGGTAGAGGATGGTTGTAGACCTCTCCTAAATCTAGCATGAGAGCCCGCAACCATTTTAACTCACAAGTGGTCGACGCCATACTGTGATACTCAGCTTCTGCACTGGACCTGGAGACAACAGACTGCTTCTTGCTCTTCCAGCTCACCAGATTTCCCCCAACAAAGGTGCAAAAACCGGAGGTTGACTTGCGATCCCCTTTGTCATCAGCATAACTTGCATCTGAGTATACTTCAATCCTCAGATGACCATTCTTCTGAAAAAGTAATCCTTTCACAGGCTCTGCTTTGACATACTCCAAGATCCGCAAGGTGGACTGTAGATGGCACTCCCTAGGAGCTTGCATGAATTGACTCACCTTGCCCACAGCATAGGAAATGTCGGGCCTGGTCACTGTGAGATATATGAGCTTACCAACCAGACGCCTGTACCGCGAACTATCTGAAAGAGGAGGCGAATCATATGTCCAGGTTTTGTCTTCTCCAGGTGCCATGGGGCATCGGGCAGGTTTTGCTCCAGTCAACCCTGCCTCTTTTAAAAGATCAAGGGCATACTTACACTGAGAGAGAACTAAGGAGTCGGGCTTCCGAGAGATTTTGATCCCCAGAAAGTACTTTGGAGAGCCCATATCTTTCGTGATCAGATGTTGGCGAAGATGTCGCTTTGTCAGGGCTACCCCTTACTGGTCATCACCAGTGAGAAGAATATCATCGACGTACACAGCAAGAACAACCAGCCCCGATGGAGTTTTGCGAATAAAGAGATAGTGATCAGCAGAGCTTCGCACAAAACCAACAGCCGCCACGATGCCGCTGAACTTGTCAAACCAAGCTCGAGGGCTCTGTTTGAGGCCATAAATTGCCTTCTGCAGCCGACATACTCGTGTCTCCCCCTGAGCAACATACCCAGGAGGTTGCTCCATGTAAACTGCCTCGTGAAGATCACCATAAAGGAAGGCATTCTTGACATCCAGCTGAGAAATCGGCCAATCCCGATTGACTGACACAGAGAGAAGGACCCGGATAGTGCTGAGACGAGCCACGGGGGAGAAGGTGTCAAAGTAATTAACCCCATAGGTCTGAGTGAAACCCTTAGCAACAAGGCGAGCCTTATAACGATCCACAGTGCCGTCGGGGCCAAATTTGACCACAAAGACCCAGCGACACCCAACAACATCAGTGCCGAAGGGAGGAGGAATAAGAGTCCAGGTACCCCGCTCAGTTAGGGTCGCCATTTCCTCATCCATGGCCATCTTCCAATGAGGAATAACAAGGGCCTCCTAGTAGGAGCGGGGTGTGGCAGTGGCAGAGATAGCCAGTGCAAATGCCCTGCGAGAAGGGGTAAGACGATCATAGGAAACAACAGCAGCAAGGGGGTGTAGGGTACACGTCCGCACCCCTTTGCGAAGAGCTATAGGAAGATCCAGGTCAGCCGGGCCCGCGGCATCCGGAGCATCCGTGGTAGAGAAAGCTGGCCCGGGAGTAGAGAGCGACGACAGCGGAGAGGAGGGAGAGGGTGGTGGAGAAGGGAGAGAGAGAGGTGGAGGGAGAGGAGGGGATGGAGACGGTGTAGGGGTGGAGATTGTAGTAGGAGGCGAGGGAACGAAGGGAACGGTAGGAGAATCAGAAGCAGGGAGAAGAGGAGAGGAGTCATCCGAGAAGTAGGAGGTATTCTTGAAGAAGGTGACGTCAGCAGAGACGAACTGCTTACGAAGGACGGGATCAAAGCAACAATAGCCTTTCTGAGTGGTGGAGTACCCCAGAAAGACAAATTTGGTGGAGCGAGGGGAGAGCTTATCACGGGTGGCAGAAGGGGTATGCACAAAGGCAGTGCATCCAAAGATTTGGAGAGGGAGAGGAAACGGCTCCTTGTCCGAATACAGAATGGAGAACGAGGTTTTGCCATGGAGAACCGTGGAGGGAATGCGATTGATAAGGTAGCAGGCAAGGAGAACAACATAGTCCCAATAGGAGCGAGGAACATGCATCTGGGTCAGCAAGGTGCGAGCGACATCGAGGAGGTGACGGTTTTTGCGTTCGGCCACACCATTTTGTTGTGAAGTATAGACACAACTAGTTTGATGAATAATCCCATTTTGCATGCAGAAGGTAGAAAAGTCATGACTGATATATTCTTGGGCATTATCAGATCGAAAAACTTTGATAGAAACACCAAACTGAGTTTTGATCATGAGATAGAAGGACGTCCATACAGAGAATAATTCGGAGCAATCTTTTAATAGATACACCCACGTACAGCGAGAGAAATCATCAATGAACGTGACAAAATATGAACTACCCCGACCAATGGTAAGAGTAGGAGAAGGACCCCAAATATCGGAGTGGATAAGATCAAACGGACGGGTAGAGCCACGAACGTGCTTTGGAGGGAAGGAGAAGCGGTGATGCTTGCCAAGCTGACATGCCTCACAGTTGAGCGGAGGACTTTGTGGAGGAAGGTGGGGCAGAAGTTGACGAAGAAGACGGGGAGGAGCATGACCAAGGCGGAGATGCCATTGGAGAATATCGGTGGAGGTGGAGGAGAAGGTGGAAAAAGCAGAAATGTTGTCCAGGAAGTATAGACCGCCACTCTCAGTCCCAGTAGCAATCGTCCGTTGGGAGTCCGGATCCTGAAAAGAGCAAGAAGTAGAAGTAAATGTGACAGAACACTGTAATTGCTTGCATAGAGAGGTAACAGATAATAAGTTGCACGGGAACTGGGGCACGTATAGAGTATCCGCCAAGTGAAGAGATGGAGTGACATGAACTATCCCCGTCCCATGGACTGATGATGAAGAGCCGTCAGCGAGAATAACCGGGGGCAACCGATCATGTGTTTCGAGGAGAGAGAAACACTGGAGATTGCCGGTCATATGATTTGTAGCACCAGTGTCGATCAGCCATTTTCCCTGAGTAACAACGTGGGCACGACCAGAAGACGTGACAACCGAGGCGAATGGCTTGGAGGAGGATATGAAAGCCATGAAGGGAGGAAAAAGAAACTGCAGCGGTCTCGATAACAGCACACCAGCGGCAAGAAGGGCCACGACCAAGGTGTAGAGCAAGGCGAAAGGGGAAGAAGAGGGAAGCACAAGCCGCGCGACTGAACAGGAGGCCGCGACGACTGAACAGGAGGCCGCGACGACTAACAAATAGGAGCGGCTAAAGGAAGAAAGGCAGAAAGACCGCTCAACCAAGGAAGAATCCGCACGAACAGAGAGAAAGCCGCGGGGAGAGGAAAAGAGAGCAACCCGCGCGAAACCGCAGCGGTTTAAAGGGAAGAAGCCGCGCGAACAACCGTAGCGGGTTAAAGGGAAGAAGCCGCTCGAACAATAGCTGCCAGGAGACAGACAAAGGCACAGCAGGGAAGAGGTCGCGCGGACTGAAAAGTTCGAGCGAACAGATGAGAAGAGGAAGCAAGAAGCAGCAGCGACAACAACAAGTCGCAAGCCGGACGAACAGAAGGAGGCCGCGCAGCTAGGGGAAAACATGCGGCTAGAAGGAAACAGCTCGCTGCGACAACCAAACCGGTTGCGGCGACGAAGAGCAGCAAGAGAAGAGAAGCAACAAGCCGCGCGAACAGAGTAGCGGGCGGAAGAGAGGACAAGCCGCGAGAAGCAGAGAGCGCACACAATCAGGAGGAAAAGACCGTGTGCTCTGATACCATGTTAAAAGTAGCGAACATGCAGTAACAAACGGATAGAGTTTTGAATAATTGAAACTTTATTATCCAAAAAAGATATCTATTACAAAGGTATGCCCTCCCTTATATAGAATGGAGGAGAGATGAGAGAATACAAATAAGAGATGTGAGACTAAACATTTACAGGACTAAGCGGACTATACAAAATAAACCGCACAGGCCGCGCGGTTAGACAGAAGGGCTAACCGCACGGCCACCACAAGAGAAGAAGAGAGATCGTCAGGGAAGGCCGCTAGACCGCCCGGTCTCCAAGCCGGCTGAGACAAACCGCCAGACCGCGCGGTCTTCAACCCGCCAAGACAGACCGCCAGACCGCCCGGTCACCAACTTCAACAGTGTGTAGGCTCACCCTCTGAGAGGCCTCTACCCCCACCCCCCCACCCCTACGGATCACTCTGATCCCTCCCCGGGTCCCGACATCTGCCCGTCTTCACACTGATCCTCCTCCGCCCGAGGCAAGACCTCCTCAATCCTCACTTCATGGTGCCCCTGTTGTTGTTGCTGCTCCCTGTTTCCTCTCATCTCGAGGAACTCCGGGCACGTGGCCGTGACGTGACCTTCCTCTTGGTGGAAGTCGCAGTAGGGCAACTCCACCCTGACTTCTCTTCTCCTCCTTCGCGCCGCTATCCTCCTCTCCCCCATGGCTATGGCCATAACCTGATCTTGATTGGGGAGTGGAGGTTTTTGCGCATGCCTCCAACCAGGGGGGTGGAACTGATCCTGCCCCCCTTGGCGGTGGTCCCTTCCCTGGTGTCCTCTCCGTGTCCCCTGGTCTTGCCACTCAGGCGTCCAGCCCAACCGACGGTCTGGCTCCTGACGCCCCCACCTGGGCTGCTTCTGCCCCTGAAGCTGCCTCTGCTCCCTCTTCCGGGGTTCGGCTCTCCTCTCCTCCTGCCACCTGCCGCTTCTTGGTTCCTTCTCTTCCTCCATGGCCCACCTGGCCAGCTTCCGGGCAAACTCTGGATTCGACACCTCCCCGTCGACTTCCCTTGCCGCCCTCTCCATCAACTCCTCGTAGGAGAGTGGCGCCACTCTCTTCAGCTCCATCCTGAAGAAACCCTGCTGCAGCCCCAGGATGAAATCCATCATCAGACTATGGCCTGACATCTCCTGGACCTGGGTGACCTCCTCCTAGAACCGGTCAACATAGCTCCCCAAGGTCTCATTCACTCCCTGCTTGATGTGGAACAAGGACTCCGACTCCTTCTTTCTTTTCTTCGAGGTGGTGAACCTTAGCATGAATCCACGATGTAGATCCTCGAAGCAGATATGGAGCTGGCCGGCAACTGGTTAAACCACTCCCTCGTCTTCTCCTTAAGGGTGATGGCGAAAAGTCGGCACTTGAAGCCATCTGACATCTGCCAGATCGAAACCACGTCCTCGAACCACTAGACGTGCTGGACCGGGTCCCCCCTCCCGATGTAGTAGGACATCTCTGGCTCTCTGAACCCCTCTGGAACTGGTCAGAGGAAATTAATTCACTGAAGGGGCTGCATCCCCCTGTCGGGCGAGTTGGAGCATCTCGCACACCCATCTCGATGATGTGACCTCTGCCTGCCGAGCCGGGGAAGAGCTCGGGGCCAGGGAGCTCGCATCCCCTTCCTTCTTCGGGGACCTCCTTCCCAGCTCGCCTGCCGGGAGCATCCTCGCCCAGAGACGGGGCAGCAGCGATTTGGGCAGCTGGAGTCGAGCACTCGGCCCACACGCCGAGTGCGAACTTAACAAGGTTGTGCACCTCATGCCTGAAGTCTTCAAACATTCCCACTATGGACAGTGGTGGCGGGGGTGGCGAGTCAGACCTGTCTGAGCCTTGTCCTCCCGTCATCGAGCATGCTGAAGATTTTCTGTGCTGACCACTCTCCATGCTCACCGCACCAAAATGTTGAAACTAAAAATTCGGTCTCTCGTAGAGTTCACCCGTGGGGAAGGGGTGATTGCGCACCTATTTCTCTCCTGCAAGCAAAATGACAAAGGAAACAAAGAAGAGCTGACCCAAGGGCTCGGCGTGGAGGACCCACCACACACCTGGAAGATCTTAGAGCACTTCCCCTCCTTAGCCAAAAGGCCGAGCTAAGGCTACCTCAGAAAGAGCTAAAAGATCAGGGAACAAGTGAACATAAGAAGCCTGCCTTCTGAGGTGCCCCTTGGGTCCTATTTATAGATTTCTGAAAACGGCTCGCAAATAGCCAACCTCCGCTGTTCCAAATAGCTATATGCAGGCCAACCAGGTCTGCCAACACATACTCCGCTGTTTTAGCAGGCTATGGGCAGGCCAACGGGGGCAAAATGATAAAAATACCTTACAGATCAATTGTCGAGCAGCCCTCAGCAACTTCTACTCAGCAAGGGCGGCGAGTAAGGGCCCGGATTGCTCTGCTCGCGAGTTGCAAGCTCGACGATCAGCCTGGGAATCGGCAAGGCTCAGGGGTCGACGAACTCCAGGCTCCGTTTGACGAACGCCGAGCTCAGTTCATCGAACATCGAGCCCCGTTCGACGAACGCCGCGCTCAGTGAGTGCGGGCCTGGCTGGCCCTACTCGCGCGCGTCTATCTGGACTCGCCTGGGCGAGCTAGAGGCTGTCGAGCTTTGGCCGGTCTGGTTCCTGGCGACCGCACTCGCTGGATACGGGGTTGTACACTCACCATACTAGCCCAGACCCTCTACTGTCTTGAGCGTTGACTCTGACTTCTGTCTTAACTTGTTGAATTTGACTCTTGCCGACCTGGCTCCCGGGGGGTCCACCCTCGACGAATATGAGTTGTACACTTATTCGGTGAGCAACGTAGGAGCTCGGAAAGAAACATCCAACACTTATTCGGGGAGCTGCTTTAGCGAGTATCTAGGTTATTCGTGACCAATTGATGCCCGCCGACCTCTATAAATAGGGGGTGGCTGGTATTTGAGGCACGCTTTTTGAACTCGCACACGATGTCGAAATCTGCCGAGGAAGTCTACCAAGCGATTATTGCTGCATTGTCTAGATTCCTCGGGCCTTAAATCAAATTTCAATCCATGATTATAATCTGAATAATAAATCCACCTGGCAAGATAACGTGTTAGGCTGATTTCTGATGCATGCGGAGATTTCAGATGATGAAGAGGAAATCTGAGATTACCTATAAGTATTTGAGGCGTAAGCTGCTTTCGTTAGGAGATCAGAGCCCTTTGAGATGTCGGACAGGTCGTTGGCGTACAAGTCGTTGGCGTATAAGCCCTCTATTGTCAGTCCGCCGACTGTTGAGTTGAAGCCTCTCTCAGACCATCTCATGTACGCATATTTAGGCGAAAACAACACATTGCCGGTTATCATCAATTTTAAATTATCAACTGATCAACTTCAAAAGCTCTTAGAATTGCTATCTCAATTTAAAACGACCATAGGGTGGACCATAGCAGATATCTGAGGGATTAGCCCCTCAATATGTATGCATAAGATTCTTTTGGAAGAATCTTTTACGGGATCAATCGAACCCCAACGTCATCTTACTCCACCCATGAAAGAAGTGGTGAAGAAGGAAATTATTAAATGGTTAGACGCAGGGATCATCTATCCTATCTCGGATAGCTCGTAGGTATCATCGGTGCAATGTGTGCCAAAAAGGGAGGGATGACGGTAGTTCAGAATGAGAAGGATGAGCTAGTATCGACTAGAACGATTACCGGGTGGCGTATCTGTATGGATTATCGAAAGCTGAATAAGGCCACACGAAAAGATCATTTCCCTTTGCTGTTCATTGATCAAGTGCTAGATAAGCTAGCAGAGAATGATTTTTTATGTTTTCTCGATGGCTATTCAGGGTATAATCAGATTACGATAGCCCCAGATGATCAGGAGAAGACCACATTCACATATCCATACGGAACATTTGTGTTTAGAAGGATGTCATTCGGTTTATGCAATGCACCCGCCACGTTTCAACGATGCATGATTACTATCTTCTCTGACATTATGGACCATATCGTTGAAATTTTCATGGACGACTTCTCTATCTTCGGTAGTTCTTTTGATGCATGTTTAACTTGTTTGGAAAAAGTGCTAACGCGTTGTGTTGAAACTAATCTAGTACTGAATTGAGAGAAATGCCACTTCATGATGCGAGAGGGTATTATGTTTGGTCATCATGTGTCAGGAGATGGTTTAGGTGTTGATAAAACAAAACTAGATGTGATTAAAAAGCTGCCACCACCCAATAATGTGAAAATGTTGCGAAGTTTCCTAGGACATGCAGGCTTCTATAGAAGATTCATTAAAGACTTCATTAAAATTGCAAAACCATTGAGTGCATTATTGGAAAAAGATGCAAAATTTCAGTTGAGCGGGGAGTGTTTAAACGCATTCAGCACATTAAAGCATCATTTGACCACGACACATATCGTGATAACTCCTAATTGGGAGGAGCCGTTCGTCTTAATGTGTGACACAGGTGATTACGCGGTTGGAGTTGTTTTAGGACAGGTACGAGAGAAAGTGTTTCACACGATAGCCTATGCTAGTAAGACCTTGATTGAAGCCCAAATAAATTACACAACTACGGAAAAAGAATTACTAGCGGTAGTATTTGCCTTCGAGAAATTTAGATCGTATCTTTTATGCACAAAAAGCACGGTTTATACGAATCATGCTGCGATTTGTTACCTCATGGATAAAAAGGACGCAAAGCCCTGATTGATCATATGAGTGCTTCTGTTGCAAGAATTCGACGTAGAGATTAAGGATAGAAAAGGTACAAATAATCTTGTTGCGGATCACTTGTCTAGGATAGAGTCTACACAACCATCTTATAATCCGGAAATTGAAGAGAGATTTCCAGATGAGAGGGTCTTAGCTATTCATGATAGTACTCCACCCTGGTATGCTGACTAGATAAATTACATAGTGAGTAATATTCTACCGTCTGACTTGTCTTATCAACAAAGGAAGCGATTTGTACACCAGGTACGCTCTTATCTATGGGACGAGCCTTATCTATTTAAAATTGGAGCTGATGGAGTGATATGGCGATGTGTGTCGGAGGTTGAAACGAAATCAATATTAGAGAAGTGTCATAGTTCACCATACGGAGGCCATTTCATGGGAACGAGGACGACAATGAAGGCGTTAGAGGCCGAATTCTTTTGGCCTAATTTATTTCGTGATGCTAATGAATTTGTTAAACAATGTGATCGATGTCAAATGTGCGAGACTCTAAGAAAGAACGAGGGAATGCAAATTAATATCATGCTAGAGGTCGAATTGTTCGATGTTTGAGGAATGGACTTTATGAGTCCGTTCGTCAATTCAAATGGTAATTTATACATTTTGTTGACAATAGACTACATATCTAAATGGGTAGAGGCGATCGCAACACCGAAGAATGATGACAAGGTAGTCCTGAATTTTCTAAGAAACCATATATTCAATCGATTCGGGGTACCTAGAGCGATCATTAGCGACGAGGAAAGTCATTTTTGCAACAATCAATTCACCTCATTGCTAAACAAATACAGGGTCACCCATAAGGTCGCACTCGCTTACCACCCTCAAACAAATGGAATAGAGGTGTCAAATAGGGAGATAAAAAGGATTTTAGAGAAAACAGTGAGCATAAATCGGAAAGAATGGTCGCAAAAGCTGACAGATGCATTATGAGCATACCGAAATGATTTCAAGACTCCCATCGGATTAACCCCGTATAGGTTGGTCTACGACAAATCTTGTCATTTACCACTCGAGTTAGAACACTGGACATTCTGGGCGATTAAGAAAATAAATTATGATTTTCGGGACGCCGGTAAGAATATATTACTGCAACTAAATGAACTCGAGGTGATTCGGATGCAAGCTTACGAGAACTCGCGGATCTATAAGGAGTGCACAAAGAAGTGGCACGACCAACGGATTAATGAAAAGCACTTCGAGCCGGGCCAACTTGTCCTCTTATTCAACTCCCGTTTAAAGTTATTTCCCGGGAAACTCAAGTCGAGGTGGTCGGGGCCGTTTAAAGTTAAAATAGTGCATCCGTATGATGCGGTGACCATCATTAATGAGAGTGGCGAGACTGAATTCAAAGTTAACGGCAAGAGACTTAAGTTATATCTGGAAGACGATGACGACCGGGTGGCGTCGTGCATAAGGTTTCTGTAAGTTAGTACCGTCCTGCCAGGACGGTAAATTAAGCACTTGGTGGGAGGGAGCCAATCGTCTGTTAGTTTCGTTTATTTATTTAATTAGTTTAAAAATAAAAAATAAAAAAATCATCACATTAATACTATTAATATAATAACTTGTTATGTTTATATCGTTTGATCGAAAATCGTAGAACAATTGGAATTTTTAATATTAAATTGTATGTTGCAACCTGAAAATACCAGGTTGCGATTTTTATTTTGCTGTTTGGATGTGAAGGATTGAGCTGAACCTTGATCCGGTTCGGTTCAGTTGAACCGACATCACAATAGGCCGAACTCAAGAAGTTGCAATGCGACAGAAGGAGGTTGCGAATTTTAGTTTTCTGTTTGCAGTGGGGGGATAACTGGAATCCGGTCCGGTTCGGTTCAATTGAACCAGCGCCATGTTATACCGAAGTCAAGAAGTCACAACGGGCAAACAGGAGGTTGCAACCTTTCATTCTCTGCCATTTATTTTGATAAACCCTGCAGAGCGGCTGAACCGGTCACTGCTACCTAGACCAACCGGTTTAGTAGCGCAATATAAAAGACCTGGACGTTTTCAATCGGCTTACCTAAACTCTCATCGCCCGACTTTCCATCTTCTAACCCTACGTTCGACGCAAGCAGTGCGGTGTTGCGGTCGGAGGATCGACGTCGACGAGTTCTGCTTTCCGACGAGCTTCATACCCCGCCAGCGACATCTTCGGAGGCTTCACGAGCTACGAATGGTGACATTGGGGCGGCGAGGCTTTAATTTTTCAAGGATGTGACAGACGGAGGCTCACGAGGAAGATAGCATCGGTGATCGGGAGTAGGCGAGCGCCCGCCGATTTCGACAAAGGAGAAGGAGATTGTGCAAGTTCCATCAACCGTGAAGCTTGGGTGTCGGAGAGTTGCAAAGCTCCAGCGATTTCCGTCATCCGTCAGCGACATAAGTGCGGGAGTTCAAGCTTCTGGAGGTATAGCTTGTAACCCTAAGTTTGGATTGGTTTAGCTATTGTTATAACTTTTGTCTTGCTTTAGTATTGGGTTCAAATTTGGTGGGTTAGATTTTGGATTCAAGGAAGAAGGGTAAAGGGAAAGATACTGTTCGCAAGCATGCAAGATTTTTGACTGAGGAAGATGCCCAAAGGTTCCATTCCCTACAATCCATACCGCCCATTTACGAAAGAGGTTTCAAAATGGAGAAACGGGGCTGGAGTATAGGATACGTGAGACAAATTAAGGCTATGGGCTGGGAAACGTTGTGTCATCCAAGGACGGAGGCAGTTTTACCCTGGTTTTACGAATTCTATGCCAATGCACCGGTCGCAGAGGGTGGGATAGTGTTTGTGCGAGGGAAGAAAGTGAATTTCTTTGCTGCTGCAATTAACTCGTTCTTTGATTTAGATGATAACATAGGTCCAGATGATACATCTATATTTTCTACCACGCCTAAGGCAGAGTTAATCGCAGTTGTCTGTAGTGCACTGGGGCCAGACTGGGTGAACACTAAAGAGAATGCTCTGAAATCTACATTCTTATCGAGAGAAGCGAAGGTCTGGCTTCATTTCGTAAACACAAGTCTGCTGCCCACGATTCATTTAAACCACGTTCAACTTGATAGAATTGCATTGATTTTCTGCATCATTAAGGACATAAAGGTAAATATAGGAAAGATCATCTCCCGGTTTATCTGGACGAAAGTGAACGATAAAAAATGAAGCATATTTGGTTCCCCACCACTATCACCAAACTATATCGCACGACAGGAGTTGAGCAGGGCGAGGGTGACCTGGTCACTCAAGTGGATCGCCATATCACAGAAATAGTAGTGAACGTGCACATCAAGGTGACAGCTGAACCTCCTCGGAAGCAAGGCAAGTTGAAGGTAGTGGGTGCCGCCAAATCTGCAAAGGCCTCGGCCGCGGCCACCAAGCACATTGAAATTCCGGCAGTTGACCATAGAGCGGATCCCGACGCAATGAGCGAGCAACTTGAGTACATGAAGGTATATCATCATTGCCAATTTGTTTACTTCAATTCCCGACTGGAATACATTTGTGAGAATCAAGCCAAGCTGATGCGCAAAGCCCAAATTCCAGTGACAGAGCCTAGATATGAGTTGCAGTCTCAGTTTGACAAAGTCGGTCACCTTCTGACTCCTGATTGGTCAAGGGTTGATCCAACGTTGACAAAAGCTAAAGAAATGGCAGAGGATGAGGAGGACGAAGACGATGATGAGGACGAGGAAGAGGATGAAGGCGTAGAAAAGGAGGATGAAGATGACAAGGACGACGAGGCAGACGAGGGGGATACATAGTTCTTTTTTGTTTGGTTTCTAGTTCGTGCCTGCTTAGCTACATATACATTTAGTCTTTTTGGTTCTATTTTGGACAGTTGATTATTTAGCACTGCACTCGTACATTTGTGTGATGACAGGTTTATCCTTTTGGACATTATCTGTGTGCTAGGATCTCTTAATGAGCATATATTGTGTGCTATGGTGTGCTGATATTTTGGAACTGTATTTTTTTATGGTGCTTGGAATTCTGTTTCATAATACCAGCCGAAGTCTGCTAGGGCGGGTAAAGATATAATGTGCTGTTATAATTTTGTTTATCGTAATTTTAGCACTTTTTATTGAAATACTTATGAATGTGATCAGGACTGATTTAGAGCCACTTGCCTATGATGTGCCATGCTGAATTTGTATTCTATTTGATTACATCTGATGATACACACACAGTTTGATAATATTACTTTTCGTGCTTTAACATTTGTCTATGTCCAAGATATAAGTATTACATGGTACAACACTTGACTAGAATTGCTGATGGACATTCCACAATCTAGTAAATTGGGCACAACATTGAGAAAGTAATGGACAACCATGCAGACACTCAAATTCTCAGGGGAGTATTTAAAATTTCCAGTCTCTTTTTCTCCTTCCATTTCTTTGGTATTGAAGTCTATTTGCTAGGGAGTTGAGTGAGAGTTGAGTATTTTTAAGCAATAATAGTTAATTCTACTTCTCAATATAATTATTGATTAGGTTAATCAGGAGTTTTTGATGATTACTGTTTAATAGGGTAGTACATCTTAACGGTTCAAATCTTCGATTGAAAATTTAGTGAGATCGGTAAAAACTCTTTTAAATATTTCTCTTATCCACACAATTCTTTAAAAAAAATTTCTTCCTAAAAATTGACCATCACCGAATTCTAAAAGTAATGATGGAAGGGTTAGCATGAACCAAGTCGGAGATGTAAACCAAAATGTTGCGATGTCTAGTTGATTTGAAAGAACGATTAGGACTTACCTTTGATCAATTTGTGTTTCACTACCGTTATTTGATTTGATCATCCACCATCCTTTGAGCTTGAAGTTTGAATTTTCACGCACCATGTCCCTATATTTCTAATAGTTATTTCCTAGTAAGTCTTCAACTATGAGAAATTATTAAAAATCAAAAAGAAGTTTGTGATTCGTAGTGATATGTGGCCCGAGTGTGTGTACACCTACTTGGAACGATTTCTACTATGACTTTATAAAAAGAAAAAAAAGAGAATGTGTCATAGTGATATGCAGCTTACGTATGTATATTCATACTTGGAATGATCCCAACTATGATTACAGAAGAAAAAATTACAACGTGTGAGTTATAGTGATATGTGGCCCGAATGTGTGTACACCTACTTGGAATAATCCCTACTACGGTCTAAGAAGTTGATAATTAAGAGATGAACCCCATAATTTGGAGAGTTATTAAGAATATTAACTAGGGAAATACCTTCTACTATCGCATTTGATTCCTTATCAAGCCAATGTCATTTCCACCACAAGTCCTCATCTTTTCTTTTCAAATCAAATCATGAATTCCAGTGGAGGTTAAGTCAAAGACTTGGTTTCATCTTATTCTTTCTTAGCTACTAAAGAGGTTCGATGAAAAAGTTTATGAGAGAAAAATGATTTTAGAGGATGACACACAACACATTAGAAAAGTTTAATTGAGCTTTATCTTTCATCAAGCTAGTGAATATATGATTATTTCGAACCATTAAGGTGTGGCAAGTCCTCGTTTGGATAAATGTGAAACTTTTGAGTAATTTCTCTCTTTAATTATTTTGTGAAGAAGGATCTTGTGAGTTTGTATTATGACTATTCTCTCTCACTCAATTTCGAAGGTTAGTATTGTCTTTGCTAGGGACTAGCAAAGGTTTTTGGAAGTTGATCAAGAGCCCGCTAATAGTGGTAAAAGATTATATAAATATTGGTCTATAGTATATGTAGGGAGGACCTAAACTGCTAAGACAAACACTGTTAGAGAGGTGACATCCATATCCTTATGATGTGATAATGTATCACATTATCCATAGGGGTCTATGATGTCTAGCCAAGAAGAAGATGATCAATGATTTATCTATTGATTAGTTAGAGAAATATGACCACTACATGACTGGAAAATATTATAAAGTTTTGTTACAAAGCTACACTTCCACTAGGAGATTCGAGTGACTAGAGCTCGTTCATATTGATGTTTGCGGGCTATTAAAGGCCCATACAATAGGATGAATGCCATACTTGATGAAATTAATTGATGATTTTTCAGCAAAGCTTTGAGACTATATTATTAAGACCAATCAAATTCTCGACACTTTCAAGATATTTCATATTGACATATATAGACAAACTTGGAAGAAGCTGAAGTGTATCAGATTCAGTTGACATGAAAAGACTCTGCCCAAGATGCCGCATCTGAATGACGTTGTAGAAAGGATGCACATGACCTTGTTGGAGAGAGTGAGGTTCATACTGTCTAAGCCAAATTTACCTGGCATATTTTGTGGTGAGGATTTATACAAAACTACACATATCATTAGTCTCTCTCCTATTTTTGCATTACAGCAGGAAATTCCTAGCTAATAGATTACGGTACTGGAAGGACCCATCATACAATTAGTTGAGGGTCTTTGGCTACAAAGCCTTTGTGACGAAAGAACAAAATTGAACTTTAAGACCCGACAATGCATTTTTTAGGCATGAACAAAATGATAAGTTTGTTATAGATTCCTTGATACAATTGATAAAAAAACTTGTACGGAGTCGTGAAACTATATTTTGTAAGGATCAAACCGTGTTTGATTATTAGAGGAATGATGAGACTAACTATCTCATTGATGCAGAGTCTCCTATGAATGGAGGTGACGACACTAAGAGGGCGCAGACCGCAGAGCCTGTGTCAGTTCATGACACTAAAAATTTCATATCATAAGGACACTACTGATGGTGAGCCTGAAGTTGCAGAGGGCACCACTTATGATGTACCTACGCCAATTACTAAGTTTGCTCCACAGAGATTAGATAAATCCTAGACACTCACCTGCCAGATATTCAACATTTGAGTTTGTACTATTGACTAATGCATAGGAGCCTGAGTTTTTTTGATGAGGCAGTGGAAAACTCAGATAAGAAATAATATATGGTTTTCATACAAGAGGAGATGCAGTCTCTGCATTGGAATCATACTTATGAGTTTGCGGGAATATTTAAGAGCAAGAAGGATCTGAAAAATCAATTGATTTCAGGGTGTTGTAGGGAGACCCTTCAACACCACATAAATACAGAGTTTATTTTGATGAAATCTTTTCCTTAGTCGTGATGATGTCATATATTCGGATTATTCTTAATTTTGCACTGAGGCTAAACATGGAGATTGAGCAGATAGATGTCAAGATCCCATTTCTACACAACATTCTTGAGAAGGAAATTTATATTGAGTAGCCTGAGAGATTCAGATTCAAGGGGAAGAAGAGTTTGATTTTTCACCTGAAGAAGAGTATGTATGAACCGAAGCGGACCTCGTGACAGTGGTACAAGAAGTTAGATGCTTTTATGAGGAGATCAATTTTAGGAGGACTACTCTTGATCATTATGTGTTTGTGAATTAGCATGCTCCATATGATTTTATTATCTTTCTCACACATGTAAATGACATGTTGATAGTTGAAAGAAACATCGTGTGTATTGCCAAACTTAAGAGGTAATTGAGCTCCACATTTACAACAAAAGACTTAAGAGCTACGAAGGCCATTCTAGGGGTGCGCATTTGGAGAGGCAAAGATTTCAAGTTACTTTGTCTATCAAAAGAGAGATATATTAGGAAGATACTGTAGAGATTTAATATGGATTAGACGAAGAAAATGAGCACAATGTTTACAGCTCATTTCATACTTACCGTGTACCAGTGACCGAGCATACTTGAGGAGAAATAAGAGATATATAAGTTTCCATATGCTTCTACAGTGGAGAGTCTTATGTAAGACATGATTTGCACCTGCCCTAATATAATGTACGTCGTTGGCGCTATTAGTAGGTTTCTCTCCAATCCCGGGAGAGAACACTGGACCGGTGTGAAGTGAATTTTTTGGTACTTTTATGAGATGTCATATTTGGTGTTGAAGTTTGGAGACAGTAAGCCAGAGCTGTTGGGATACACTGTTGATGATATGGCTAAACACTTGGACTCCAGAAGATCAACCTCTGGGTACCTGATCTTGTTTGTCGGGGGAGTTTTTTCGTGGCAGTAGATATTGCAAAGTGTGATGTGCTATCAATTATGATGACAAAATTTCTTGCTGTCACTGATGCTGGAAAGACGTTGTTATGGATGAAGCGATTTATCAAAGAGC
The DNA here is from genome assembly GCA_039583875.1 of Platanthera guangdongensis. NCBI lineage: Eukaryota > Viridiplantae > Streptophyta > Magnoliopsida > Asparagales > Orchidaceae > Platanthera > Platanthera guangdongensis. The sequence goes on from CM077158.1 coordinate 9,661,237, forward strand.
TCTGTTTCACTCAGAAGTGATATAAATTGTTATGCGACAGTAAGATATGATTCTTTTGGGGAAAAACCCCACCTTCCACCCAATATTTAAGAACATTAACACATGATATCATTGGATACACGATACTCTGAAGCTGAGAGAATTGAATTTGCAGAGAGTGCATACAGATGATAATGGACCTGATATGCTTCCAAAGATCATTGTTGGGGTTCAATAATGCCCCCGGTATTGGGAGGTACGGCGTGAGGTACTATGACCCACACTAGTCGAACAGAAGGGCGTGTCCCCTGGGCCTAACTGGCCGCCCCGTGGATCCTGCCTAGGGTTGCCAGCTCCATAAAGGAGTGGTAGCGCCGTACTCAAACAGTCCGGGCTTTTGGGCGAGTTGGTTGCGCCTTGTCCCTACAAGTGGTATCAGTGGAGGTCACAGGTTCGAAACCCCGGGGTCGTTTCTAGGGGGGATTGTTGGGGTTCAGCAATGCCCCCGGTGTTGGGAGGTACGACGTGAGGCACTATGACCCACAATAGTCAAACGGAAGGGCGTGTCCCCTGGGCCTAACTGGCCGCCCCGTGGATCCTGCCTAGGGTTGCCAGCTCCATGAAGGGGTGATAGTGCCGTCCTCAAACAGTTCAGATTTTTGGGCGAGTTGGTTGTGCCATGTCCCTACAATCATGTCAGGGGGAAGTTTGACCGCTGTGTTAGAATTTCCAACTTGACAATCTTTTGCATGTAAATTGCAAAAATAAAGAATTGTTGGGTACGTTCCCATCCTATGTAGATAAAATTGTTGGATTTAAGAGCGTTAACTCGAATTTAGCTTCACCAGATCTGTTGCCTGAAGGAAAAGTATGTTGATGAAAATCTTCCCATAAAAAAACTGGATACTTGAAAGGAGATTGCTGCACTGACAATGTTCTGCACTTTGTTGAAAAGGGGTGATTAATCAAGTTATTTTCTTCTTAAATCGGAAAATGGTAGCCACCGTTTGATCATGTTTATTGACATATGTTTCATGCTAACTTTTAAACTCCCACCAATTAAAGCTGCCTCCTGACTCCCACCTACCGCATCTACCTTCCAATGTTATATATCACAGTTGTCTCCAAAGAGTTGTCCTTATAAATAGTTATGCTGGAGGAAGATGAAAGTATCAAGTTCTTTCCAAACATAAACACAGGAAGATTTCCTCTTGAGAGGCATTTGTGGCAATCAATTTTAATTTTGGGTGAGTGTTTGGACGTTTTTAAACGATGTTGATGAGAAAAAACATTGCTATAGAGATTGGATATGATGCATATCTGTTAGAGCGCTCGAAGCATCCGCATGACCATCTAGTTTGGAATGGCCTCCCCGTTGCCCCCAGCAGGGGTATTAATAGGCGAAACCCTAAATCCCCGACTACGGGTTTGGATGCCTATCGGATCCTAACCGACCCGTTAAGGAGCTCATCAACACTTAAATAAATATACCTCAACAATCTTCTTTTATATTGTATATAAGTGTTAGCATAAGAAAAAGTGCTACTTATCCAATAGTTAATAATGACCAAACAAAAGAGTTTTTCCAGAAATATAAATATGAGTTTTAGATAACAAAATGCTAAACTCAAACCAAATGTTCTAAACATGAAATAAAGTAAGAAACTGGAAATCTCAAACTGATAATTGATCTAGGCGAACAACAGATCATCATCATCTGGGTCAAAATCAACTGTCTCTCCTCTAATCTCTATTTTTCCTGCAAACAATTACAACAAGAATGTCATGAGACAAATCTATATGAATTCAAACGTTTGCAGAAATAAAATGATTAGTTCTAACAGCGGGTGAACTTAATATTCTAACTGGGAGGAAAGAATCCCAAAATAGCATCTCTATCTAATTTATACAAAATTAGATTAATTGATTTAATAGAATCAAACCATGTTTCTTCGATTATTAAGATTATTATTAACGTTCCACAATTGTGCTATATCATCAAGTTTGGAATAATACAACAAGCTGTGACTATTATATCATCAAGTTTGAAATGATATAACTAATAATCATAATATTAGGGTACATATCAGCAACCTCAGTATTCCTTTTTGAAATGATACCCAATTCAGCATTTGGAAAAGAATAATTACGTAAGTCATCAAGTTTGGAATGACTGGCAACTATCTCACCTCTAGTTTTCATCAGATAACATCTGAAATACTTTAGTGTGCTCAACGTAGATGCTTGAATGTAAGCAAACAACGATTTTTAAATTTAAAATATAAGCTAGGTATTAAGTCCTCCTAAATGGACGTTAATCCCATCTCCCCCAATGTTGTAGATGTGAGAACCTTACATAAGCCCTTAGTAAGGACATCTGCTACATTATCTTTTGATCTCACGTCCAATAGGGAGATTATCCTCTGAATGGTGAGATAGGTCAATCAGGCCTGTTTCATCCTAAGTTGCCTTCGCTTTCCATTGAACAACGTATTTGTAGCAATGGTCTTTATGGCTTGATTGTCACAATATAACGAAATAGAGTGCATTTTCAGACTCGTCATTAGAATGTCCAATATCAGATCTCTTATCCACTCTGCTTCTTCTCCAGCTGAAGCGAGAGCATAGAGTTCCGATTCCATAAAGGATAGTGTAATGCATGTTTGCCTCTTAGACTTCCAAGCTACTGCAGCTCCTTCTAGTGTAAACACAAAACCACTAGTGGATCGACAATCAGCTATTTCCGAGCACCAAGATGCGCCAGAGTACCCTTCAAGCACTGGAGGGTGCCCACTGTAACATAAAACATACTTCTCAGTATACTTTAAGTATCTCATTAGCATGTATAAGGCATACCAGTGGTCCTTCCCAGGGTTACTGGTGAATCTACTCAACATGCCGACCGTAAAGGCTATGTCAGGTCTAGTGCAGGTAGTAGCGTACATGAGACTTCCTATGAGTTTGGAATAATGCAACTGTCTAATAGCTGAACCTTCATTCGGTTTCAGTCTACTGTTATAATCGTATGGAGTCTCAGCCTTTTTGCTATTATCGTAACCCCACTTTTCCAGTAGATTTCTAATGTAGTGACTCTGACTCAGGGTAATACCTTTTTTTTGTGAAGTTCACTTCCATTCCTAGGATGATTTTCACCTCACTTAGATCTTTCATGCTAAATTGTGTCGTCAAGGCAACTTTCACGTCTTTCACCTCACACTGATCAGTGCCCAGAATTAACATGTCATCAGCGTACAAGTATATGATGACTACTTTATTTGCACTTGTTCTTACGTACAGACATTTATCTAATAGACTGGATTTGAAACTCAAGCCTTTTACACAGGTATCAAATTTTTCATGCCACATTTTAGGTGCTTGTTTCAATCCGTATAGTGACTTAATCAACTTACAGACCTTATTTTCTAGACCTTTTATGACGAACCCTTCAGGCTGGTGCATGTAGATCTCCTCAGTCAGATCTCCATTCAGAAATGCAGTCTTGACATCCATCTGATGAACAGTGTAGTGTTCAATAGATGCTAGTGCGAGAAGAATCCTAATTATCGCATAGTGACATACAAGTGAGTATATATCAAAGTAGTCTACACCACTCACTTGAGTGAAGCCTTTGGCAAGTAGACGTGTTTTGTATTTTGCGATACTCCTATCAGGATTTAACTTCTTCCTCATAACCCACTTATTGCCAATGGTTTTAGCCCCTTTGGGCAAATCGACCAAAGTCCATGTGTTGTTCTGCATGAGAGAGTTCATCTCTTCGTCTATGACTTTTTTTCATAATAGAGAGTCTCTAGATCACATCGCTTCCTTATAAGTGGATGGATCAGCTTCAACTTGGTAAGTCACGAAGTCTGTACCGAAGCTTTTAGGCATTTTCTCTCTACTAGATAGCCTTCTGGTATCTAAACCACTCGTGTCTACAGACTCAGTGTCAGAGTTACGTTGTCCTGGCTCAACTAAAAGCTCAGTACTAGTGGCTGGCAGACCTAGCAGTATCAGGTCCTTGTCCTTAAGGAACTTATCCTCAAAGAAGACATCGTCTCTTGATTCTATTATAGTATTAGTGGAGAGATCCAGAAACCTGTCTGCAGCACTATCATCTGCATATCCTAGGTAGACGCAGGTATTAGTCCTGGGTCCAATCTTAACTCTTTTAGAGTCTGGTATCCTAACATAAGCGATACAGCCCCAGATCTTAAGATTGTCAAATCTAGGAGGTCTCTTAAAGCAAAGCTCGTAGGGTGTCTTAGTCAACTTTGCATGGGGAACTTTATTAAGAATGTGATTTGCCGTGAGGACGGCTTCACCCTAATAGGCCGCAGGCATGCTAGCAGTCAACAACATAGAATTCAACATTTGTGTTAAAGTTCTGTTTTTTCCTTTCAGCGATGCCGTTGGATTGTGTGGAATATGGAGCGGTGGTTTCAGGGATTATGTCATTGCTGACAAGGAAGTCTCTAAACTCCCCCGAGACGTAGTCTCCTCCTCTATCACTTCTTAGCCTTTTTATTTTCATGTCAAGTTGATTTTCAACCCTATTTTTGAAAATATGAAAATTTTCAAATGCTTCATCTTTGAATTTAAGAACGTAAATGTGGCTAAATCTAGAGTAATCGTCGATAAATGTTATCAGATACTTCCGACCTCCTCTTGTGACAAAGCTTTTGTAGTCACAAATATCAGAATGTATTAACTCTAGCAATTGTGTGCTCCTAGAAACCTGACTAAAAGGTGTTCTAGTTATCTTAGTTTGAGCACAAATTTCACATTTTTCAAATTTAGTTTTTATGTCTAGGGGTATGTTGTGAGTTCTAGCTAGCAGAAGAAGTTTTCTATAATTGACGTGTCCTAGTCTTGCATGTAAAATCTTAGGATCTATCAGATTAGAAATAACCTGATTTGCTAATTCGTGTGCTAGACACAGCCTATACATCCCGTTAACGACATATGCACAGCCAAAGTAATGTGAGTGAACCATTAGGGTTACCCGACCACCACAAATGCTAAAAGACATACCCGCATCGCACAACAGATTAATCGAGATTAAATTAGCAACTAATGTCGGTATAAATTTAATATTTTTCAAAGTTAGAGTCTTACCTGAGGAGAGAGTCAGGGTAGCGTTGCCGACCTTCAGCACGTCAGCTACAGCTCCATTCGCAATAGTGACAGTTTCTTCCACCTCTTTTGCATCCTCCAGAAGCTTTGGATTGTGGCAGACGTGGCAGGTAGCACCTGAGTCGAGCCACCACTCTGAACTGGCCGTCCCGTTACCGATCTTGGCAACAAAGTCGGTCGGCGCAGTCTGATAAACCATGTTGGCTTGATTATCAGTCCTTGGTGTGTTGGATATGCCCCATTTGGGCTGTCGACACTCGGAAGCGCAATGACCCCACTTATTGCAGTTGTAGCACTTGCCTTTGAATTCTTCAAAAACAGTCTGCACTGTGTAAAAGATGTTCAGGTATTTCATGCTAAACTGCGTGTTCCTCTTCCAGGCACTGTACTCAGCGTTGGAGAATTTCTCCAGCTTGATCATCGGCACAGGTGACGTGAGATTGCTTGGTTTCGACATTGTGGGTTCCTACTAAATGACTTGGAGCGCCACTAGCAACCTAGAACAAGAGTAGTAAAGTAAGGAAAGAAAACACCTGAGCGAGGCGACGACAGTCTTCAGATCCAATCCAGTAAAATTATTCCTGGACTTGGCTGGGCACAGTCCTCAAAACACTAGATCTTGATCAGTAGAATTTCACAAAAGCACGCCTTCCTCAAGCAATAAGGATCTAAGAAAGATCGATGTCGATTTTGGCGGCAATAGAAATCAACAGTAACAAATAAATCTGGATCTTTCAACAGACAGAATCAATCCCTTTTTGATGTTCTTCTATAGATGTACAAATCAACCAAGCAAGGATTCCCAGATCTGGCAGCTTCTCCCTTTGATCGGCACAAGAGCAGCGGCGAAGGAGTCCCGAGCGGAAGTTACCGCCTTCTGCACAATCGGAGGCAGCCCAGGGCAAAACCGAGAGTAGTGACGGAAGAAAATTTTCTTTCCGATCTCGATCACGGGCGGCGCCAACCCCTGCGAGGATCGGGAAAACCAGAAGAGCGGCGAGATCTCCTTGTTCGCGATCGGTAAAACTTCCTTCGCGATCCAGGCGGCGCAAGGGAAAACCTTGCCGGAGTTTTTTTTCTTTCCGGCGGGGTTCTGTTCACGCGAGAGAAGCGACAGGAATCTTCTTCCCCGATCGACAGCGGTGGAAGAAGTAAGGAGCGGGATGCGACCTCCTTGCGACGAGCTCCGGTGTGAAATCACGATTGGCTAGGGCAGAGAAATCACGAACGACGAGAGTTGCCGATCGATTTCGCACAGGTGAGAGGCCCGGGAGCAACGGCTGTGATCCTTGATCTCCTTCCCGATGGATGAAAAACCCGCAAGATCAGCGATGGCGATGGAGGAAAAATCGCGAACTGAGGGAATGTCGGCTGCGGGAGCGGGGATCGGTCACGAGAGACGGAGCGGGGCTAGGGCAAACGAAAGAAATCTTCGAGGATGTTAGAGCGCTCGAAGCATCCACGTGACCATTTGGTTTGCAATGACCTCCCCGTTGCCCCTAGCAGGGGTATTTATAGGTGAAACCCTAAATCCCCGACTACGGGTTTGGATGTCTATCAGATCCTAACCGACCCGTTAAGGAGCTCATTAACACTTAAATAAATATACCTCAACAAGATCTGGGCAGGAATTTGAAGTGGAATCCATCTCATCAATCGTTGTCAGTAACTTGTAATTTTTCTTCTATTATTTATCGTGTAATATTTTCTGATGTGATGTTGATGAAGATCTTGTGTTAATCGAGGAGAGATAGCCTTATATTTACCTATTTGTTTTCACATATCTTTAGTGACGCTTTTTCAAATTGAATTTTAATAGTCCCGTGATTTTCACCCTATTGGGTTTCCATGTTAAATTTTCTCTTTACTTTTATTATTGTGCTTGGTTGTGTATTGCATACCGCCAAGCAGTTGCACAGGTATTTACTCGAACTAATCTACACGTGCTTTGGTCGGACTTGCGTGTTCTCCATCACGACATCTTTTGACCCGTCTCTATCATTAGCCAAAGTTTTATTTTCTATCAAACTTCTTTGCATCATCAAATCTTTAGTACCTTGCACAATGTTTGGCTATCGTTGCCAACCTTACGCCTTAATTGACTTCGAGAAACGGATAACTTCAAAGATCATAATCTTGGAAAAAATCCTCTATTTTAAGAATGCGAACCGTTGCCAAGAGCAGGATATATATAGAACTTCTTTTGGATCCCTTTCCACATTATTGAGCACCGTCACTTTCCACCTTTCTCTTCACCAAACAAGAATGCGTGAATGAACAAAAGAACATTGAAACCTCCACGACACACAAATAGAAGAAAGAATCAAGCTTGCCATTGGCTCATTTTCGTGTGAGAACCCCTCGCGCTCTTTCACAACTGGGGCACATACCAATCAAACGGCGGTTGCATGTTCATTTTAGGCTTCCTCGATCTAGAGAGCAATTTGCTATTCAATCTCATGTTGATGTTAGTGTAGAAATATAGTAGAAGTGTTCTTATTTATTGATTGTTGGGCTTCAAAGAGATGAATTTATCAATTGCTCCATGAATGTAATGGCAGATATTGGAGTGAGAAAGGATTATGCTGGGCTAGGAACTCCAAAGTTCATGACATCGACGACACGGCCATGGGATTTCGCCTCCTCCGCCTCCACGGATACAGCGTTTCCCCCGGTATGTCACCGAAGCGGCCAAAATTCTAATTATTAATATGAATTGTCTTCTTTTGAAATAAACAAGTACTCATTATCTCATCATTCTCTAATTATCTACACAAATTACAAAATATCAAACAACAAAACTGTCGTGTCCTCTGCCATTATTGCGTTTCCAAAAAATTGCCCGCTTCAATCCCAGATACCTTGCTGGCTCTGCCTCAATGAAATGTGGGGTTCAGTTCATATTTGTTCGATTTTTAATAAAATAATGCAGCAACTTCTGCATATTGTTTAAATAACTTGTCTTGCTCTGTGTTAGAAATGTAATTGGCTATTTGTATTAATGTATAAAGGGACCAATTTGGTCTTACATATATAGAAGAAGAGCAAGGGGAGAGTGCCCATTTAGACAATGTGGGACTAAAAGAGAGAGACAATAAATGCACTATTAAATACAACAAATATAATATTTAACACGCCCCCTCAAACTCACGGTGGATCATGAACCGAGAGTTTGCTAATAAGATAACGGAATCTTGCAGTTGTGAGAGACTTGGTGAGGAAGTCTGCAACTTGTTCTTCAGAGGTAATGAACGGTAGAGAGATGGTGTTGGCGAGGAATTCCTGACGAGTAAAGTGACAATCGATCTCAATGTGTTTTGTCCGTTCATGGAACACCGGATTGGAGGCGATTTGAATGGCGCTTCGATTGTCACAAAATAGGGGAGTGGGGCCTGTTATCTGGACACCAAGGTCGCGAAGAAGACGACGAAGCCAAACTATTTCAGCAGTGGTGGAAGCCATGACACGATACTCAGCCTCCGTGCTGGAGCGCGCAATGGATTCCTGTTTCTTACTACGCCAGGAGATCAGAGAGTCGCCCAGGAAAACACAGAACCCAGTAGTGGAGCGACGAGTGGTGGCATCCCCCGCCCGAGGTCAGCATCCGAAAATGCTCGGAGGGTGAGTGGCGAAGTGGCAGAGAGAAATAACGAGCGACTGACAGAGCCGCGTAGGTAGCGGAGTATCCGGAGTACCGCGGCATAGTGAGCAGAGCGAGGAGCTTGAACAAATTGACTGACGAAGCTAACAGCGTAAGCAATGTCTGGTCGAGTCATGGTGAGATAGACCAGCATCCCGACGAGGCGCCGATAGCGGGAGGCATCGAGCAGCGGTTCCCCATCTGTAGGAAGAAGTTTCAGATTGAGCTCAACGGGGGTGTCAACAGTGCGGGTGTCAGTGAGAGCGGCCACGGAGAGAATATCGGAGATGTATTTTTGCTGAGACACCAGAATCCCGCGGTTGGAGCGGGCAATCTCTAACCCAAGGAAGTAGCGAAGGGGGCCCATGTCCTTCATCTCGAACTGACTGCGGAGGTGTTTCTGAAGAGCGGCAATGGTGACGTGATCATCTCCAGTGATAATCATGTCGTCAACATACAGGAGCAGGATGGCGCAACCCTGAGCGGAGGTGCGGGTAAACAGGGCATGATCAGTCTGGCGTTCAATGAAACCAGCCTTGAGAACGGCAGTGCGGAAGCACTCAAACCAGGCACGAGGAGCCTGTTTGAGGCCATAGATGGCCCGGCGGAGGTGGCAGACATGGCCAGGGGGTGCGGAGAGACCCGGGGGAGGTGCCATGTAGACAACCTCAGTGAGATCGCCATGAAGAAAGGCATTGGTGACATCCATCTGATGGAGGGGCCAATTGCGGGCAGCTGCGACCGCAAGTAAGGTGCGGACGGAGGTCATCGGGCAACCGGGGCAAAGGTTTCGTCATAATCGATGCCATGTTCCTGTGAAAACCCGCGAGCAACCAAGCGGGCTTTATGGCGCTCAATAGAACCGTCCGGACGAGTCTTAACTTTGAAAATCCATTTGCAGCTGATAGGAGTAACACCGGGAGGACACGAAACAAGATCCCAAGTATGAGTCCGACGAAAGGCTTGAAGTTCAAGCTCCATGGCTTGCTGCCATTCGATTTTGCCAACTGCCTCTTGGTATGACTGGGGCTCCCGGTGGGCGTGGAGAGCGGTGAGGAAGGCCTGAAAGGCAGGGGAATAGGAGGTAGCCGCGGTGAGAGCGGAAGGGAGTGTCGTAGCGAGCAGGGGGATGACGATGGCGAGCAGGATTACGGCGAGGAGGAGCAGGATCCACGGTTGCAGGGGCGGACGGAGCGTCAGACTGAGCCGTATCAGGAGCAGGAGGAGCAGGAGGAGGGGGTGTGGGCGACGGAGGAGGAGCCGATGTGGAAGGAGGGACCTCGGGCAGAGAACGAGGTGGAGATAGGGGAGGATGGACAGGGTGAGTCCGGGGGCGAGTTGGTATAGAAGGAAGAAGCGGAAGGGAAAGCGGGGGAGCAATGGAGGGTGAGGAGGGAAGGTGGGCCGGTGGGGAAGAGAAGAACATGTCATGTTCGACGAAGGAGACATGTCGAGAGATGCGAATGCGACGAGCCACCGGATCGTAACAACGATAACCTTTGTGGTGGGGGCTAAGACCGAGGTGAACACAACGAGTGGAGCGAGCGGAGAGTTTGTTACGTTCAGTAGGGGGAAGGAGAACGAAGCAGGTGCACCCAAAAGTGCGGAGAGAGGCATACTGCGGCGGGCGGGAATGAAGGCGTTCATAAGGAGTGACGCTAGAGAGGGTCGTGGAAGGAGTGATGTTGATGAGGTGAACAGCGGTGAGAACGGCTTCAGCCCAGAAGGAGGGAGGAGCGGAGGCAGAAATGAGGAGAGTACGAGCTGTTTCGATGATGTGGCGATATTTGCGTTCAGCAACCCCATTTTGTTCATGGGTGTGCGGGCAAGACTGTTGGTGGAGGGTGCCATGCGAGTGGAGGATATCGCGCATGGTGGAGGAGAGAAATTCTTGAGCGCAGTCAGAGCGAAAGATCTTAATGCGACGCGCAAACTGAGTGTGAAGCATAGCGGTGAACGTGCGATACGCATTGGGTATGTCAGAACGATTGCGAAGGAGATACACCCAAGCACAACGGGAAAAATCATCAATAAAACTCACATAATAAAGATAGCCAGAATGAGAAGCAAGAGGCGCGGGGCCCCAAATATCAGAGTGAACTAAATCAAAAGGGGCTGTCGTTTGAGAAGCACTACTGGTAAATGGTAGAGCAAGGTGCTTTGACAAACGGCAGCCGGTACAAACAGAGAGGGGGGAAGGGGAGACACGACCCAAAGCTCCAGAGCGGATAACACTTCGGAGTCGAGCAGGAGACAGATGTCCTAAACGTCTGTGCCACAAGTCGGCATCAGAGACAACAGAGAGGGCCGAAGCGGAGGTTGGTGGGGGGGGGGGGGAACATGAAGATACTCCAGCTGATACAGGCCACCAGCCCTACGGCCCCGTCCAATCCTCTGAGCTGTCCGGGAATCCTGCACAACACAATCAGAAGAAGAGAATAAAACCGTTAGACCGCGATCACAGAGGGAGCTGACAGAAATGAGGTTCATATGTAGCCGAGGGGCATGGTGGACGTTGGAGAGAGTAAGGCGTCCAAGAGGGGCAGAAGTCAGGGTGATGGAGCCAGATCGCAGAATAGGGAGAGAGCCCCCATCAGCAGTGGTGACCTGAAGAGAAGGGGGGGAAGAGGTGCAGTTGGTGAGGGTGCGGGAGTCGGAGGTGAGGTGGCAGGAGGCCCCAGAGTCGAAATACCAAGGTGCAGTCGGAGGAAGGCGAACAGCAACAGTACCAGAAGCAGCTGAGAGACTGTGTTCCGCAGAGGAGCTGGTAGAGGAGGCAGATTGAAATAGCGGAGACCAGAGGATCAGATCCTCTAAGCGTTGCAGAGGATCGGTAGCAGCAGCAGCAGTGTGGTGAGAGCCGGAACTACGACCGCGGCCCCGACCACGGTCGTCACGGCGATGGTCAGAAGCGCGGTATTCATCAGGCCGAGGGGGACGAATAGGGCAAGCAGACTCCATGTGCCCCACCTTCTTGCAGTAGTGACATGTAACAACACTGGGACGCGGAGGAACGGCAAGAGCATGATCCAGTGGGAGAGGGGGCTGGAGAGCCACGGGAGGTCGGAGACGAGTCTCTTCATCGAGCAGAGCGATCAGGGCATCATCCAGAGTAGGAAGCGGGACCCGGTGAAGGAGCTGAGCAGCAAGAAGAGAAAACTCAGGACGCAGAGCAGCAAGAAACTGATGAAGATGGCCCTCCGAGAGGTGGCGCTGAAATTCCAAGGAGCGAGGACAACCGCAGGGCAAGGGAATCAGAGAATCCAGTTCGTGCCAGTAGGCACTCATCAGAGTGAAGAAGTCCTGAATGGAGCGACCGTCTTGGCGGGCAGCCTGAGAATCGCAGATAAGACGGTGACGCCGAGCTCCACCACGGGGAACGAAACAGTCACAGAGATATTCCCACATGGCACGGGCGGAAGAAAGGCGACCGATAGACGTGAGAAGCGGGCGAGCAACGGACTCCAGGAGGTAAGCCCGGATAGCATGATCGCGCCGGTGCCAAAGAGTGAAGGCATCGAGAGAAGCGGCGTCGACAGAAGGTATCGCGGAACCGGTTGTGGCGGCGGGCTTGGCGGCAGGGGCAGGAGGCGCACCGATAATGTGATCCCAAAGATCACGGGAGGAGAGAGCGGCCTCAACGGTAAGGGCCCAGTCAGGCCAGTTGCTAGCGCCGGCGAGCTGGAAGGACGTGGCCTTCAGCGGAGGCGAGATCAGAGGAGCAGCCATGGAGTCGCAAGGAAGAGGGCGGACTGGCGGGTTGGGGAGGGGCGGACTGGCGGACCGGCGGGCGGGGAGGGGCGGACTGGCGGGCTGGGGATGCGGGTTGGGCGGACTGGCGAACTGGGTTGACGGACTGGGGATGCGGTCTGGCGAACGGGGTTGGCGAGCTGGCGGACTGGGGAGGAGGCGGACTGGGCGAACGGGGTTGGCGAGCTGACGGACTGGGGAGGTGGCGGGCTGCGGGGGAGGTGGCGGACTGCGGGGGGCAGACGGGCGGACTAGCGGACTGGCAGACTGGCGGACTGGGTGGCGAGCGTGGGGGGGGGGGGGGGGGGGGGGGGCGGGACGGGGGAGGGGCAGACTGGCGGGCTGGGGATGCGGGTTTGGGCGGACTGGCGAACTGGGTTGACGGACTGGGGATGCGGGCTGGCGAACGGGGTTGGCGATCTGGCGGACTGGGGAGGTGGCGGACTGGGCGAACGGGGTTGGCGAGCTGACAGACTGGGGAGGTGGCGGGTGCGGGGGAGGTGGCGGACTGCGGGGGGCAGACGGGCGGATTAGCGGACTGGCGGACTGGCGGACTGGGTGGCGAGCGTGGGGGGGGGGGGGGGGGGGGCGGGGGCGGGCTGGGTAGGTGGCGGACTGCTTGGAGGTGGCGGACTGCTGGGCAGGGGGCGGACTGAGCGGGAGAGCAAGCGGACTGAGCAGGCTGAGCGGGCAGGAGGCGGACGGGGACGGCAGAGGCGCGTGCAGAGAGGCGAGCGCGAAAAATTAAACCCGCTCTGATACCATGTTAGAAATGTAATTGGCTATTTGTATTAATGTATAAAGGGACCAATTTGGTCTTACATATATAGAAGAAGAGCAAGGGGAGAGTGCCAATTTAGACAATGTGGGACTAAAAGAGAGAGACAATAAATACACTATTAAATACAACAAATATAATATTTAACACTCTGTGTCAGGAGAGAGTCTCAGAGTTTGGCTTCAATCTATGAAAGAAATATTCCTTGCATACATCTAAGAGAATGTTTAGTGCGCCTCCAACATACAATTATTTATGCCAATCTATGCTTAAAATAAAAAAATTTATGGACATAAGCCGGTTGTAAGCGTGACATTTTTTATGATCCGTTCGTTTGGGTGGAATTAACGGAATGGAATTGGATTCCCAATTCCCATTCTTGTGCTTGGCTGGCCTAAAAGTTGGGCAGAATTAGAATTCACTTCAATTCACTCTAAGAAACCTAATAGCGCATTTTTTCTCCTCCATGTTTCCGACCTCACACGGTCCGACTTCCCGATTATACTAAACCGGAACCGTTTTGGTTCTAATTTGAAGAATTGTTATCTTAATGATTTGGTTCCACCGGAACCGAATCGGAACCGTGACAACTTTAAGCTTGAACGATAGCAAGCACGCAACGCATTGGGAAGCCGTGGTTGCTTCTTCTGTGGATCTCATTCAGGGTAATATCTTCTTCGGTGATAGTGGCGGCGGGCCATCGACAACGGCATCACCACCCTCGACGTCATCCGAGGACGAATAGCTTGCTATTCTTGTACATCCGTTTTCATGAATTCCAGTGGATTTTATCATTGATTTGCAGTCCTACTTTATATGCTGTGTATTATTCGGATATGCATTTCTACTTTTAATAATCACTTTAATTTTAGGGGCGTTTATATTGGCAGCCTTTAAATGGCTATTGACAGTCCAAATATAAAAGCAGCCCAAAAATGACTATTGACAGTCAGATAGATATTGCAGTCCAAAAATTAAGCTTTTAAAAGACATTTTTAGGAAAAATGTTAAACATGAAAGTTGTAGATCTCGATGAGATCTACACATTTTATGTTGAACACTTTCTAAAAATGTCATATAATAGGGATATTTTCAAAAGGCGCGTAATCCGGGCGAAACTCGCATAATTCCGCGTCTTTTGAAAATAGGTCTACTATATGACATTTTTAGAAAAAGTGGATCTCGTCGAGATCTACAACTTTTATGTTCAACACTTTTTCTAAAAATGTCATATAGGAGACCTTTTTTCAAAAGACGCGTGTTTCGCGTTTTGTGCAGCAGCTATTAACAGACATATTATGTGTGTTTTTATTATTTTGCTGGGCTGTCAATAATCAAAGCAGAGCTGCCAATATAAATGTCTTAATTTTAGGCGATTGTTAACCGCAATCCGTTTTTGGCTAGTCGTACTCCAAAATTCCCTAACTTTTTGCTCCTTTTTTGAAATACGTCTTGTACATGCAATTTCAGGAAAAATGTTCAACAGCTTTCGTGCTGAAACCTTTTCCTGAAATTGCATGTACAAGACGTATTTTTAAAAAACGCAAAACCTGAGCATATTTCCAAAGTACGCCTTGTACATGTAATTTCAGGAAAAGTGTTCAACACCTACAACTTTCGTGTCGAACACTTTTGGCATGTACAAGACATATTTCGAAAAGACGCGAAAAATTACGAGATTTTGAGGTGCGACTAGCCAATAACGGATTGTCATTAACAATCGCCTAATTTTATTGAGGAGCGAAGTTTAGTTGTGTCGGGAATTGGTCTTTACTCTGAAAAATTGTTTTATTATTTATTTATTTTCTATTAAAACTTATTTTTACTATTAAAAAAAATAGGTAAACGCAAAGAAACATAAATGTTAGCTAGTTTGGCTATAAATATGTATATAGAGGTTTTTAGGAATTTCGAGAGGGACGGGGAGTTCTTCGGCTTCATCGGGCAATCAAATCAGTCGGTGACGGGAATATACAACCTGAACAGGGCGTCTCAGCTCGTCTTCTCCGGCGAGGAGATTCTTAATCAGGCCAAGAGCTTCTCCTACCACTTCCTCAGACAGAAACAGTCCTCTAACCAGCTACTTGACAAGTGGGTCATCGCCAAAGATCTGCCCGGAGAGGTACACACTATACACTATTTTATTATTATTATTATTATATATATATATGAGAATATGGTTTATAATGAATTTTTCTTGAGCTTAAAAAATCATTAATGGCGGTGCGGGCAGGTCGCATATGCTTTGGATTTTCCCTTCTACGCAAGTCTTCCCCGCATAGAGGCGCGGTGGTACATCCAAGAGTATGGAAGCGGCGACGACATTTGGATTGGGAAGACGCTCTACAGGTCTTCTTTATCACAATCCTCTGTGTTTTTTGCCATAATTCAGCTCATTAATAAAGAAAATTAGGGCTTCTGTGTGGCGGTTGTGAATGCGGTGGTTACCAACTGTCGCCCGACCTCACCGAAATTATGCTTCCTTGGATAAAAACGCCAATGTTATAAAATGTATGTTTGGTAAGAAAATGATTACCACTGCGATCAAGAAAACTAGTTTTGAAAATAGAAGTGCATGAAATTTCTCAGATGAGATCGGGTGTTCATGAAGGACGGTTCATGAATTCACGACGGCCGCCACCGTGCCAAACGGAGCCATATTGATCCACTTTTATGTTCAAAACTAGTCTTGTCAAACTTACATTCTATAATGATTGTGTTTTTGTCCAGACCCGGAGGAAAAAGACAACACCAAATAAAACCTACATCTCTCTAAATGTTTATTTAGGCTCCGTTTGGCGAGACAATCATGACCGTGAAAGTGGTTGTTATGGACAGTCGTTCATAAACTCTTGTCCTCTTCTAAAGAATTTCATCCACTTTTATGCTCAAAACTAGCTATCTTTTCTTGGTGGCGGTCATAATCGTTGTCATGCCGACGTACATCCAAATTGAGGCTTAGTTATAAAGAGAAATAAATATTTGGATGCCTTTAGTAATTTCCAGAAAAAGTAAGTTTAATACTGTAATTCTTATTTTACTAATTTTAATAAGGATGATCAATTTTAAGAATAATCTAAAATAATCATTTATAATAATTAATGTACAACCTCATATTCGTTGAGTGAGTCTTTTCCTCAGGAAAGGTACTCAAGAGCCTTTCACCAGGGCACGCGGAAAGGGTTCCGCTTAGTAGGCGAAAAGGCATCCGCCTGTGTAGGCGGAAAGCCCCTGGAGTTGCTAAAACTCTTTGGTCTTAGGCGTCGAGTGATCATCCTTCACTCGACGCTCTCGGCGCTCTTTGATTTTAGGCGTCGAGTGATCTCCCTTCACTCGACGCTCTCGACATTCTTTGGTCTTAGGCATCGAGTGATCATCATTCACTCGACGCTCTCGGCGTTCTTTGGTTTTAGGCGTCTAGGGATCATCCTTCACTTGACGCTCTCGACGCTTTTTGGTTTTAGGCGTTGAGTGATTATCCTTCACTCGACGCTCTCGGCGCTTTTTGAGTTAAGACGTTGAATGATCCTTCTATACTCAACACATCAGTTCTTAGACCGATTTTCTTGGATGGGCAGACCACATTCGGCCAGGCGATTGAAAAGCCTTTCGCCGGGGCAGGCGGAAGGGCTTCCGCCTAGGTATTTGGGAAACCTCTCGCCCGGGGCAGGCGGAAGGGCTTCCGCCTAGGTATGCGGGAAGCCTCTCGTGTCCGGTATGATCCAAAAGTAAATTTACCTGGCTGACCCTAGAGGTATGCATTTATCTCCTCAGAACAGCAGAGTTTAGCTGTAGACAGACCACTTTGAGCTGCATATAGCTTTTTGGAACAACAAAGATTTGCTGTTGGCAGACAAGATTTCTGGATTCTATAAATAGACCCATAGGGTACCTCAAAAGATAAACTTTCTCATTTTCTGAAGTCTTGTAACGCTTTCTGAGGTATTCTTAGCTCAACACTTGGCTAAGGAGGGGAAACACTCTGAGATCTTCCGGGTTAGTGGAGGGATCTCCGTGCTGTAGCCTAGGGTTAGTTCTTTGGTTTCTTGTGGCTGGTCAGGGGTTTGATCTTGAGAGAAGTAGATGTTAGCTACACCTCAGGGTCCGAACTCTCGTTGAGGGCCAATTTTTGGTTCCAACAATTAAAGCGTTTTATATTTGATTAAAAACTATAAGAAATGTATGTGTTTTTGAATAACTATTTAATGGGATCATTTTATCTTTATTTTTAAACAGATTATGAACATTTAAGCTCCGTTTGGGAGGACTTATTTTTACCGGTCAAGCGGTTACCACCGCATGAATCGGATCTTAATTAAGACCCGGTTCATGCGGTCGTAACCACTTGACCGGTGAAAATAAGTCACCTCAGGCGGAGCCTTAATCTTTCAAAATAAAATGTATTCATTCAAGGAATGTCGCAGCCGTCGCGAAGTATAATTATGTTATTAATTATTTCTTATAATTATTTTAATTCTATGCTTTTTTTAATTTTACATTTATAAAGGAATTGGCAGGATGTTGTGCGTGAACCACGTGGCATATTTGAATCTAGCTAAGGTTGAGTTCAACCGGTGTCAGGCAATTCACCAGCTCGAGTGGGTGGGCTTACAAAGGTTGGATTATTATTATTATTATTATTATATTATTATTTATTTGTCTATTTTTGGTGAAGCATAATCAAAAGGCATCTCAAAGCTAATCACAAATTTTTTTGTATTCAAACCTAATTTTATATATTAAATGTGGGAATAAATCAAGATTCTTGTATATTTTATCAATTCTAGACATTAAAAAGATTTAATTCAATTCTAGAGGATGAGTCACCTTCAATAATCTATAAATCTTTCAACTTTTAATCCCAGGTGGCACGAGGAGTGCAGGCTGGAGGATTATGGGGTGGCACGAAAAAGCATGATTGAAGCTTACTTCTTAGCAGCTGCATCTATATTTGAATCTGACCGGTCGATTGAGCGGCTAACCTGGGCTCGAACCGCCGTGTTGGCCGAAGCAGTCTCCTCCTTTTATAGCCGCTATACCGCCGGCGACAAGATCATGCCAAGTTTCTTAGAGGGCGTTCTCGCTCGCCCACAAAACCTATGGTAATAATCTCTAACTAGCCTCACCTGTGTGGGTGTTCACGAACCAAATCAAATCAAATATCTCTTCAATCAAATCCGAATTCGTCATGAAATGCAGTGATTCAGATTCATATTCGTTCCAATATTTGAATTTGGATTCGTACCAAAATCATGCATTCAAATTTTCAAATTTGAGTTCGAATTTTGATTCGTATTCACTTCAAATGAAGGACCAAATCGATATTGATCAGGCAGTCAAGATCTTTTTAAATACGATATAGATTTGCTATTATCCACAAACTATTCGTGAATTTGTCCATAAAAATAATATTATTCAGATTAAGATTAAAATGTCTCTGAATCCAATTTAAATGAATCCAAATTGGATTCAAATTTGGATGAAATTAAAAAAAATAGAATTTTAATCGAATTTTCACGATTCAATTTTCCGAATTATTCACAATCCTACTCCTAGTTTTATACATTCTAAATTGAATCCAAAGTAAAGATTCCAAAATGAATGCTAAAGATATTAATGACTAATAACATCTATTTGGACCCAGGCCAGAATTGAACCGAACCGGGGAAGAACCAGTGGACCACATTTTGGGCATGCTCTGCCTCCCAAACACCATGCCGGTGCGCAAGAAGCTGCTGACCCAGGCGTTCCGCCGCCACCTCCGACGGGCTGTAAGCTCTCCACCTTGCATGTGTGGGTCCCATTTAAATATTATTAATATTATTATTTTGCACACTCTTCCAATCATCAATTGATTCCGGGTTGGATTTATATTTTCTAATACTTCATTTGTTGATATATTTTTTTTCATTGGGGGATAGTGGGTGGAGTGGCTGCTGAAACTGGAGGAAGGAGAGAGTGTGACGGGTTGGTCGGTGCGGGGGGAAACATCATTGCTATTAATCCGCACGATTGAGCTTTGTGCCGGGCGGACCGAGCCCGAAGGCGATGCGGCTCGACTGGAGTACGCTTACCTGGCCCGACTCGCTGCCTCCATCTGTAGTCGGCTACAAGTCTGCATGTGGGTCCCCGAGGTACGTCTAGTTTTACTTCATGAGTTCACTCAAATATGTCATTTCCATTCTTTTTGGCTCTTTGTTTTGAATGCTTGGAGCAATTTGTTCTTGGATCTATTTTTTGGCATGTGATAAGTCTGATTGGTGTGAGAAAAAAAAATATAATAAGATGGAGGCAACATATTTACATGAAATAATAACTTTGTACATCATACAAAATGTAAGTAGAAACGTACTTTAAAATATGTATATGCTCTCAAGAAATTGTGCAATAGAAAACCTAAATTCTAAATGAAAATGTGAGGAACCAAAATAGGTTTGAGTTAGATGTATTTTTGCGGAAATGAGGGTAAACGAGTAGAAAAGACACATATTTACGTGATTAACTTCAAGATGGGCTATGAACACCGGCATCAGCAGTCTGTTTTTCAATAAATCAAGAACAGTGGGCAAGTATAGGCCAAGAAATACTTGTCTTCCATGGAGGACAATGAGGCCAAAGAAGACATTATTGTTGCGGATCGGAAAGGGAAGTTTTATTCTCCCCGCGTAAGTATGATTTTTTCTATTTTCCACTTTTGATGTCTTGTAGCCAACTTACCTTAGGATACATTCTCTCTCAATATTTGAGAATACACTATAGTTCAAGATGGGCTATGTCTTGTTTCAATGACTTGGAATGAAACTGTAAGAAAAGACATGATGTACTTAGATATTAGTGAGATTATGACTAAAGATAGGACGCAATGACGACAAAGGATCCATAGCCGACCGCACTATAGTGAGGTAAAGGCTTGAGTGTTGTTGTTGTTCACTATCATTAAGTTTTTTTTCGCTATGCTTCTAGATGAGTTAACTGCTAGATATTTGCAAAAAAAAAATTTTAATTTCTGCTTACAATATTTTGAACCCCATTGTCGCTCGCCCCGCTCCTCATCATGAAGATCTATGAATGTTTATCTTATACACATTTATAATCTCCTTGTTTCGGGTCATCGGTTTTTCTTGAGTCTCGAGAATCGGGCTGCCTTAGCTTGAAATTGAATCGGCTGCACAAACAGTCAATGAAAAATAGCAGCAAAAGACAAAAGTTTTTTTTTGACATGGAACCTGAAAACGGTGTGAAAAAACAACGTGATCAGATCTGTGTCGGGCCAAAATCCATTATTTTGCTTGATATTACAAGAGTTAAGACAATTTCTCGGAGGGTGCCAGACCACCTCTTCGTTACAAGTGCAAATATGACAACAGTGGAAAAAAACTAAGTTCTTGGAGCCTGCATTTGAGCGCTCTTGTTGGGAAGAATCGCTAAGTTCACGGAGCTACGATGAAAGCGCTCCTGCTGAGTCAGAGCTTTGATAGAGCGCTCCGGTTAGGAAGAATCGCTAAGTCCATGGAGCCTTGATGGAAGCGCTGCTGCTGAGGGATCCTTAAAGTGAGCGCTCGTGCGGAGAAGAATGTCGAGCTTTGGAAGCCTCCGGATGCCTTTGCGCTAGAGGGGGAGCGGAGCGAATCCCAAGTGGAGAAACGATCTAAGTCTCATGTTATCGTCGGAAAACCTCAGAGCTCTCTATAGCCTCTGGAGTTGCTTGTCTTCAAATGAACGCATGTGGGCCTTTTTATAGTTTCTGGAGCGATATCCTGATAATTGCGTCGGGGCGGAATTTGTGCTGGCGAATGACGTCGCTCCATTTCGATCACTTGGATTACCAATTTTAACGAAACGACGAAGTGCCCCCCGGGCGGTTCAGGCGGTCGGGCAGGGTGCCCTACGGCGTCCGCCAGCGCTCGCACATGCGCGCGCTCGCAGCGCAGGGAGCGCATGCTCTTGCCCAGGGGGGCACGCTCGCTCGCGCGCAGGGGCACAGGCGCTCGCGCTTGCGCAGCGCGTGTGCTTACGCGCTGCGCGTGCGGGGGGTGTGCTGTACCTGGGTGTCGTGTTTCATCCTCCCCTTCTTTTAGGGGATTTTTGGGGCTCTATGTAAGTGCGGCTTGGTGCGCGCGATTCGTTCGAACGAGTTTGCTTCCATTCATGTCTTGGTCAAAATCTCTCCGGTTTGACTAAAAAATTCAGGGGTAACCTCATCAAAAGCACCCAATTTTTTGTGGGTCGTGATCCCAAGCAGTGACCTAAGCCGACTAAGCTTTGGTCTGACTTGGATTCTTGTCTGGACTTGCAGGAGGGCCCTTGTCTGGCTTTGCACTGGGGTGGCCTACCAAGGCTCCGCCATGGCGTCCCTTCTAAATCAAGCCCGCGGGCGTACACGCCAACCGCATATCGGGCCCCAACACAGGCGCACCCGGT